>PVJX010006284.1:0-78789 GCA_004027295.1 Dolichotis patagonum
ATTTTGGAAGCAATTCCAGAAGGAATCAACAGAATGACTGTCTTCTGCTCTTTTAAATCTTTTCAGAATTGCAACTTATTGTGAGTCCTTCTGTGTGTCTGCATCAGGAAGGACAATTACACCTGAGTACTTCAAGTCACCTTTTAAAAACAGTGAAGCCACACATGTGGAAATCGTGGGGCTGGCAACATGAACAGCTGTAAGCTAATCATTTTGAATTGTTCTATTCAGCATGCATTTTAGGAGACAGCTAATATGCAAACAAAGCACAGAGCAGATCTGGTGTTGGTGTTGGTGATGGTATTACACGTTTGAATTATTAGACTATATTGTATAAATTTCCAATTATCCTTTCTTAATCTCTAATCTGTTCTACACTAATGAAAATTTCTGCTGCCATTGAATAAACATTTGGATAAATAGCACTCTTATCTAGTAAGTTACATTAATACAAATTGAGCTTAAAACCTTGACAGTGTGAAACTGTAAAATTATAACTTCTGCTTTCTACTCAAATGGCACTGCCTTAATTATGAATATGACTAAATGCATTTTTTAACTATTAAATGTTTTTTATGGCTCCAAGGATCTAAAAAGGAATCTACCAGGTATCAAGTTGTTCAACATACCTCCAGGGAAAGGATTTTAGTGTGGAGATAAATGATAGGGGGGAGTTTAGAGATTTTTAATTATCTTATCTAATACATAAATGAGAGTGCTTCATCCTATTTTATGGTTATTAAGTAGGATAGCAGCAGTTAGTAGTATTTATTGAAAAATTATATGCACTTCAAAGGCTAAAATAATGTGTTTTTTTCATTGATCAAACTTAGATATTTAATATATACAAGGCTGGTGAAGAAGAAGAAAATAGTTGTATATTTTATTCTCATTTATGATAACCATATATTTATTTCATCACAAAATATCAAGCTAGAATGACTTGTCCTTTGGAGACTGAATTGTTTTTTAAATATTTCATCCTGAAAATTGACATTTAATTATCAGGGGTGAGAGGTTTTAGATAACCTTGAACTAGAGGGGAATAAATTTTGACATATTTTCCTGGACTTTTTTTTATTAAAACTTAGTATTTCTTCACAGAGAGGGGAGGATTGAGCAATGGTAGGCAGGTAAAGAAGAAGAGAGGAAAATTATTGTTTCATTGCTCCCAAATTATAATGTATGTCAGTTTTCTGGTGACAGTACCATGAAGCTGAAGTCATGTGATATTGTGACTAATTTAGTTTTTAAATCTTTAAACGTAAGTATTTTTACTCGAAGTATTTTTTTCCCTTTTTAGCTTTCTTTTTTCTTTTCAAAACTCTTGATAACTTTTCTGGAGTGGAGAAAATCAGCTTATCACCTCTCTTGGTACCTGTCCGCCCCCTGGTGGTGACCCTAATACAAGTTGAAATTGTTCAAAGACACACTGAGGGCTGGGGTGCTGCAAAGTATGAAAGGCACTTAGAAACCTTCTAGATAATTTTCACATTACACATTCACTCTTGAATTATGGGACACTAACTGTGTTGTTTTATTTTTCAGAAATCAAACAAAAGTCCTTGTTCCACCTGAAACAATCTTTAGAACTGAGGATCTATCTGTGATTCTGAAAGCATATGTGTTGGTGACATCCTTAACCCCTTTGCGTGCATTCATTCATTCAACCAGCACAGTATGGATTCCACCAAAGAGAAAGCGCTTCACTGTCAAGGTAAAAGTTCTGTTCAAGCTGTTATTTCACACAGAATGCAATAAGAAAAGTGAGTCGGGTTGCCGTTCTCTGACCTTTATGATTATCAAATTTCTTTGAACAGAGATTGCCTCTTCCTATTGCTGCAAGCAGAGAATTTTATTTAATAGGTACAGGTTCAAAAATGAACTGGAAATAGCTTAATTCACTAAAGATCACCAAGGCTGCAGTTCTTTTTTTCTCAACTCATCATGTTAGTTCAATTCCGTGACCCATACATAGCTAGTTCTTGGCCCTACTCTTGACTTTCCACTTCTTGACTTTCCAGTTATTCAAGAAGCACATAGTCAATGTCACAGATAAAAATATAATTTTGTTGTTATGATTTTTGCTTCATAGTTTAAAAATGGAATATATATGTCGTTATATCATTTCATGTGGAATATTTGCTGAGTGAAAAACAAAACTCCCAAGTGTGCCTGACAAAACAAGCAGTGGCACAAAAGGTGATGAGTACTGTTTCAGGGAAGAACTTAATAATAACCCAACAAAAGTTTAGTTGGAAAAGGTGGTTCAGGTAACTAAGCTTAAAATCGGGTTTTGTGACAATGTATTTGGCAGGGAAAATTTGATTTTACAGAAATAATTGTTCGACATAGAGATAAAAAGACACAGGAGGAAATTTTTAAATATGCACAAATGCTTCATTGTTCTCAGAGATCTCAGAGTGACTGAATATAATTTCTTTTCCAGGATTTACTTCACATGAATTGTATTTTTAGTTCTTGGAATATTACAATGATGAAAAATGTAAATAGACCATTTCAGTGTTGTCGATTAAAAATAGTTCAGCATCATAACTGATACAGTTGGTTGTAAATAGAGTGATAAAATATCTGACATTTTAGTGATGATATTAATGACTTATGTTCTTAAAATTGCTTTCTTTATGTTAAAATCAATCATCCTATCTTGATCATATCTGTATCTATGGTTTTCAAATAATCTTGAAAAAGATGGAATCTATTTGATTTCTGCAATTCCTTATTGCAGCTATTGTTAACTCTCCAAGTACCATTAATTATTTCAATTTTTCTTTTTTTAGGTATAATTGTATGAAATTACTGATAGTTGGCCAATTTTTAACCTATACAAAATTGTGACCTCGTAGGTTCACCCTAATCCAGCAACTGGAGCTCATTTATAGAGAGATGGGGTATCATTCTCTTAACTCATGTCAAAATATTTGGCAAATCTTTGAGCACATACTAAAAATCCTTGCTATTGTACAAGGCTTCTTTGTCTATTTACTTAATCCATTCCACTTAATCCATTTATCATTTTATGTGCAATCCCCACTCAATTCTTCTCACTTTAAAAAATCACCATTATAATGGTTTATTCTATATACTCTTGTTTACATAAATACACATTTTCTTTTGTATGTATTTGTAATTTGTGTAAATTTTATTATATTAGGGATTTCCCCTTTTCTAACATTTTTATATGCAGCACTACATATTTTTAGGAAGAGACCATCCACATTGCTACTTGGGTTTTTTTGTTTGTTTTTATAGTATTGGGGATCAAACCCAGGAGTGCTCTACCACTGAGTTACATCTCAAACTATTTTTAATTTTTAAGATAGAGTCTCTAAGTTTTCCAGGCTGGCCACTGTTCTCCTGCCTCAACTATCCAAGTAACTGGGATTGCAGCCATGCACCACCACTGGCAGTATGTGGTTACATGCATATTTCCTGGCTATCTTTTCACTGATTTATTGTATTCTTTGTGTGTTATCCATTACTGTTTACCTGCCCACTTCTTTAGTAAGAACACCCTTATTGCCCCAGTTCCTGGCCAAACCAAATTGTGCTTCCCATTTAAAAACCATTGTGTGTGACCTTTTATTAAGGTGCATGGGATTTTTCTGCAGAGTGTAAAGCCAACAATGCAATCATAGCTCTATATGACAGCTGAATAATGCAGCTTATCTCCCAGAATGCCTCCATCAGTCTACTCCTTTTTAGAGGTTTCATATTCCCACCATTTTGCCAACACTTGGTCTTTACTAATCCAAATTTTGCCAGTTTAACAGGTAAAATACTATATACTACTCCTGCAAATACCTTAACTTCCTGTGTATCTGTCAACTTTATCCACAGTGCCCCTTTGTTGATAAAAACAATCTTCAACTGATGAATAAAATTCGTTTTTCTTCTTTATGTATTGGGGATTTAGTTTTAGAATTTTTTATTTCTAGATCAAAAAGATATGCTTCTCCATTTGTCTTCAATTACCTTTATAATTTTTCTTGAAAATATAAATATTTAATTCAAAAGGAGTTCACTTTTGATCTGTTTTCTTTAATATATAGTCAACCAGTTTTCCAAACATCATTAAAAACTTATTATTTCCCATCAATCTGATGTCTCCATATGGATATAGAGCTGCCTCTGATTTTCCCATTCGGTCTTAGTTGGTCTAAATATTTACATTACTGCACAGCATAAGTATGTCTTAATACCTAGCAAGAGAGATTACTTGTCTCCACTTTTTATTTTCAAGATTAGATAACTTGGTTTTAAATATTTATTTTCTTCCTCATAAGAAGGCCCAGGATCTGCTGTCTGTAAGCTAGACAACCAGGAAAGGTGGTGGTGCAACTCAGTGTTTTCCTCAAGGCCTGAGAACCAGGAGCTCAGATTCTAGAGGGAAGGAAAGGATAGATGTCAAGAAGGAGCAAGCAAACAGTTAGGATTTATTTCTTCCATCTCATCTGTTTACTTAGTGTTGTGCTGATATCTAGATGTCCCCCAAGTTTGTGCTCATGGGTAGGCTTTTGGAAGGTAACTGGGTCAGGAGTATGAGAAGCATTGCGGAGTTCGTAGCTAGTGTGATGCTGGGAGGTGAAGTCTGGTGGGAAGAGGTGGATCACTGTGGACATGGACACCTCACAAGGGTATATGTACCTCCCTCTTCCTTTATTGGCTGGCGGCTTCCTGCCTGCTGTGCCACGAGCTGTTCCTGCTTTCTAATACCTCTCTGCAGCGCCAGCCAACTATGGACTGAAACCTCTACACACTGTGAGCCGAAATAAACCTCTCCTCCTTTACAGTGTGAGTGTTGAGTATTTTGTCTCAGTGACCTGATAGTAACTATGACACTTTGAATGCTTTCATTTCATTTCTTTCAAACCACCTTTTCCTGTTTTTTATTGCAAGTCTTGAATATTCTGTAAATTTAAAAGTTGTGCTTCTTCAAAATACGTAACATATAGTTTAAGACGTATATTCATGTTTATTTCCTCATATTGATATCTAAAATTTTTCAGAATTTCTACTCTTTCCTCCATTCTGTCCCCTCAAGGCTCCTTTAGTCTCTATAATAATTCTCTAATTCATTATCACAATATAAATTTTTATTTTTAATTGAAATAATCATCCCCTTCCTTTTTTTGTTTTGGTTATTTTGGTTTGGTCTTTTTTTTCTTTCAAAAGCAGACAAACTTTATCAAAGAATTTATAACCTTACCTCCTTTATTTGTTTACAATACTCTTCTGTATTTGCTTCTTTACATATTTGAGTGTTTATGATTTGTTTCAGAAGTCTTTCCTCTTTAATTCTGGAAACTTTGTTTTCATTTGTTCTTGAAATATGTTTGCTTATTTTTTTCCTTCCTTTTTTGTCCAGATATTGAACTTGGTTTTATATTTCCTTATTATTTTGCTATTTATCTCTTTGTCTACTCTCTAGAAACATTTCTGTTTTCTGGAGCATTGCTTGAATCTTTTCTCCCAAATCATGACATCTTTATGCTCTTTCCTGTTATCTATTTCAGCTGATTTTTTTTCTGTATTTCAGTTAGTTATTTAATGTTAATTATTAACATTATTTGAAGTTATTTGAACATTATTTGAATATGAAGTTAATTATTTCAGTTAATTATTTGTATGTTGATGTCCTTGAGCTTAAAAACTATGTATGTTTTTATTTATACCTGTGAATTTCTTGCTGTATATCCTCTATACTCTTTTTATTGATTTCTTTTCATATTTTATTTTGTGACTCCTATTATTTTACCCATTCTTATCGTGAATCCTAGTGCATCCATTTTTGTAGCATGATACCTACTACTGAGTTTACTGCCTTTCCCTTGAGATACCTCTGCTTTTCATGTGTTCCTCTGTCCTTTGAGGTTAAGTCTTTCTTGCCCATGTTGCATATTCCAGCTGACTCAGTGACTGAAACACTGGCCCTTTTAGGTGAGTCTAAGGGCAGGGCTGATCAAGAGTTCCTGGTACCACAGAATTACCCTGGGCTACTTCCTTTCACTGCCACTGTGCTGGGTGAATTCCCTGTCAGAATGTCACCCACTGGATTCCAGAGGAAAAGCCCTGAGAAGAAGCAAGCCCATCCCTTTTGTAATCTCCAAACCTCATGTTTCAAAACCAAAATGGTGACGGAGTGAAGCCCAAGTAATCCCATCTATCTCATTAGCTCTTTACCTGAGCGACCCATTATGCCCAGAAAATACAGTACCCTGAATCCTGGGCCTAGACTTAGAGTTGTTATCAAAGAAGGAACAGGTAGAAACTGCCCTGGAGAGCAGAGATGAGGTTGAAAGAAAATTCTCATAGTTTACTCCAGCTGACCTCTCTCGTGTGGCCTCCAGCAGTTTCCCACTAGCCTCCCTGTCCATAACCGCCAGAGCCAGACCAGTTCAAAACAGCTTTCAGCTTTCAGATTTTTATTAATCACCCTTTTGTTGTCAAATTCACACTTTGGTCTCCTTCCTGTGCTAATGCACCATCTTAACAGGAAGCTGAAGCTCTTAGGTACTCTGATTGATTTTTTAAGGATTTTTCCTTTTCTTGTTTACTGCAGTGCCACTCTACCTACCCTGAAAGGAATGCCCGGTAGAGAGGATAAGGTTTCTCTGTTTGTTTTTATGTATGTGCTTCCTGAAGATAAATCACGAGAAGGGAAAGCTGTTTGTGATTTGGTTTTCCTTATATTTTTAGGCTTTATTCACTATTTTCTTGTTGATATTTTTGTCTGGGGGAGAGATGCAAGCTGCAGCTGTGGTACAGGAAAGAAAGCAGCTTTGTCATTTGCATCCTGTCCTTGGGGTTTGTCTTTTTAGGATCTTATCTGATTATTCTGTACAAAACTGCTATTTGCTCTCAGGGGAAGTGGTGCTGCTTCCTGGGCTAATATAGAAGAAAGTGGTTTTTCTCCTTGTGAAGTCAAAGTTATACTCCATGATAAGGATAGATTTTATAAAACGAGGGGATATGCATTCGCCCTTTAAAGCACTTCACTTAAAACAAATTGATCATAGATCGTTTACCTCGCTACTTCATCCTGGTATTTTTAGATGTAGGAAAAAACAAATTACCCATAAACTTCTCAATGATAATATGGAGGACAAAACTAAAACCCAACTTTAAAAATTAACCATGTTGTATCAGTATGTTATTAAACTCCCTTTCTTAAATTCCACAAAACGTAATGTGTGTGTGTGTGTGTGTGTGTGTGTGTGTACCACGGCATCCTGAATGTGAGACGAAATTACTTAGTTAAATCAGTAATGATTTATGCACTGCTCAGTGAGGCAAGCCCACTAAACTGGTTATCAGTGGCCATTTATAGAACGTTCTGGCAGCTAGCGGAGGTATGAAAGCAATAACAGATATAACTATGAGCTCATTTATTTCCAATTAGGTCTGCTGCTGTGATGCTGTGGCAGCTTTGAGGGAGCTGAAAAATATTAAGAAATACAAATTTGAAAAACAATGAAACTTCTGTAAACTGAATTTAAAAAAATCCCCTTAGAATGAAAATATTTGATAACATAAGCATTAGATGTTTCCCAAGGATGTTAAAACTTTAGAGGGGGGAGGGGATTCAAAAGCAGAAATAAAATTAAGAGTGATCCCAATATTTTGTTACTGTATCTTTTAATCTGAATTTAAAACCATCATATTTGTTGTGGTTAAAGCTGTATTACTTTCTTGGTGAATATAATAAATCTAATTTTAAGCAGTATTTTATTGAAAAATATCTTCCCCCCGAAATCTCAAATTCCTTATATGATGTTCCAGTTATACCCAGCAATTCAAGAGTAGAATTCCTTAGCAACCATTCTAACTAACTTTTGCTCAGTGGTATTCACATCTGCCTTTATACATAGATCACATAGATTAATTTCTAGAAATGTCATAAATTCAAATTTGATTCTTACAATAAAAAGTCCCAAATTATCTCTTTATCCATCATAAATCACAGAATAAGAAATTACCCAACAGAGAGGGAACTTAACTGTGAACTTTTCACTAGGTTTGCAAAATCTTTACACCAATGACCAGAGTGTACTGTTTTGATGAAGATGCATTGCTGAAGTTATTTGTGAATTTGCAGAGAAAAGCTTACCAAAAACCTTATTTTGTCCTGTTAAGATATAACTTAGTGCAAGGTATCATGAAATCTCAGCATTTTGGAGGCTGAAGCAGGAGGATCACTACCACTCCATATTTGAAGAAACTATGTTTGTTGATTTCAGTATTTGATATCAGATATAAATTTATATGAAGATGATTTCTTGCACACAATCATTTCTTGCAAATGTCTCGTGAATCAAAGATTGTTTAAATTGAGTGAAGAAGTTGCTTAAATCTGCTTTATTTCTAACTACTCTAAACCAATCATTCTACTTTGCAAATATATACAAATAATATAGATAAGTGATGTATAAACAATAATTTGGTTTCCAGGAAATGCAATAGGCAAGTACAGCAACCTGGAATTCTGCTCAGACTCACCTTGATTGAAGGGTAAAACTCGAGAAATGTGTACTTTTCTCACATCAGTATCTTCGAGAATCATCTTTGATGCAAAACCATGTTGACGTAAACTCCTGCTGAGTCTGGCTTGGAATCGCCAGCTCTTCACCTTTGGGGGACATTGTTACATTTCTGCTGTCTGCAGTTGTCTCTTGCACCAATGCAGTTAGCATAGGTATACAGAGCAGAAAGTGGCAAAGAGGAGAACGCTGTGATTTGCAAGGTCCTCTTTAAAAATATGCATCTATTTTTATCGTTATTCACTTTGGAACTATGACACAGTTGCATGACGTTGGCTTCATTTGTCATCAGTATTTATGCAGTGGCTTTGATAATGTCCGGTAAGATAGCTCATGTAGTCCCAAAGGAAAGATGAGTAGGTACTAAGCAGGTACAAAGTTACAGTATGGTTTTTCAACCTTAAGAAGTGTTCATCTGCTGTTCATTTTATTGATAAAACTGCAGGTTGTGGCACAGACCTTGTAAAGGACTTTCACTGAGCGTCTGGCCCTTTGGAGGTCTGGGAGATTTATGTACACTCTAGAAAGAAAGTGAATAAAAACCTGCTCCTGTGAGTTTATAAAAAGAGTTGATGTATTATTTACCCTATTCTTGTTTGATTAAATTTTAAAAATTGCATTTGGGTGTTCATTATAAAGTCTGACTTTCTATAAATAGAAATTATAGAAAATTATATATTATATAATTTCTATAAATAGAAATTATAGAAAACCAACATATAATTAAATAAAAAAATGGGACTGAAGCTGACAGGAAGGAAAATCTTAAATAAGAACTGTAAAGTAACACTTATCTAATCAGCCCATTATGTTAAATATTACTTCAATTATCTGCTTTAGAAAAAGTATTGATTTGAAACTGCATGATTCTGAAGTGTGTCAGTTTAAAGTAATACCGATGAGAATTTTATCTTTTTTCCAAAAAGAATTGCTCTCATTCATTCATTCAAGTCATTCGCTTTCTACTTTGTCATGAAAAATATTTGCCAGATAGCTCTACGATTCATTAATTTTTAAAACTGAATATGAAATATTAGGCTAAGTAAGAAAAATTGTGTACTAATTATGTTCATGTTTCTGTGGTCAAGAGTGGTAATCTGAACACATGACCCTTAACTCCAGAAAAACAGGCCTGTGTCTGTGTCCTGAGGACTTCACTGAATGCCAGACAGATACTTAAATGTTCTGATCAATGAATGGTTACTTATCATCATTTTAATTAACTGTGCCTTACTAATAGCAGCGTTGAGAGCTGTCATTTGGGAAGATAGGACTCAAGAGTAGATTTGGCAACAGGAAATACTGAGAAGAGCTTACACATACAATCTTGTTAATTTAAAGATGTCATATCCTCTGAGCTAATGTAATGAATGGATACATGCAAATGTAACTAACTGATATCGTCAATCTATTTTTATTGCTGCAACACAATTGTATAGATGAGTTAAATTATAATAAAAAGAAACTCATTTGGTTCTTCACAGTTTTGGTCCACGATATAGGAGTCATATCGATTGATGGCATTCTTGATAGCAAAGTCCTAAGGAGCCATAGACACCATGTATCAAGAAAAAGGAAGCATGATGTATATAGTGTCTTTCTCTCTCTCTCTCTTTCTCTCTCTCTCTCTCTCTCATAAGGCCACCAATATTTAATCTTAGAGGCCTTACTATAGACCTCATCTAATCCTAATCGCCTTCCAAAACTCTTAACTAAACACCATATTGAGTTTTTACCCTCACAGTACCTCATAGTGGGGATTAATCTCCAACATGTATTTTGGAGAAAAGAAACCAGAACACATATGTATAACTTACTTATTCTATATGTAGACATATATACATATTCAGTGTTTAATGACAATTTAAAAGTAAATCCTAACCTCAGTGAATACATTTGCTAATAATTTATTATCCATGAATTATTTCTTTGATTCTACAACCTTGGTTGGTAAGCGTTAGTACTACGTCACAAAATGGAGGTGAGCTAAATTTCAGGGTTTTCAGTGTAAAGCGTGGGAGGTAAGTGAATTCCTGTAAAGTGCTTGAAGTCTGAAAAAGGGGATTTTTTTTCAGGGTGTTTGGGATGTGACGATGTGTACTTCCCTCCTCCTTTACTTGTCCTGTTCGAAGCTTCTGTTTCCGGGGAGCCCCGCAGTGGGTGTGAGTGCAGGGTGTGCGGTGGACTCAGAGAGGGCTTGGAGACTGCTAGCGCCATTCCCCCAAGCAGAAGCTCTTTAAAATTGGTCAGTGGAAACCCTTCATTTTTTGCCCAGAGCAAGTGTTCCACTCATTTCTTATAATCCTCATTGATCCCATGTTATAAAATAAACAAGTATTTAAAGTAAAGAATAAATAAGCACAAGAAAAGAGGACTAACGAGCAATGTTTCAGGGTATTTGCAGTACAACAGGGCTACTTTTTTTAGTTTCTCATTACTTCTGTTTAATATTTTTTAAATTTAAATTTAAGTTTGTTTTAAGCTGATGCATAAAAATATAAACATTTTTACATATTTACAAGTTCTAATATATGTATATATTGTGCAGTGTTTATATCAGGTTAAACAAATGTATCTCCCCAAATACTCATCATTTATATTGTGAAAATGCTAAGATTAACATGTCTAAAACTATGAATATAAATAATTATGTATGTTTAGTTAAACTCAGAACGAAACAAGCAGGATAATGAGTAAAAGTAACTGAAATGCCACGTGTGTGAGAGGTAGGAAGATTTCCCGAAGTGGCACTTGAGGTATAATGCCTGGAGAGGAGTAAGTGCCATCTGCAAAGATGATGAAACATTCTCAGCAAAAGGACATTTGCAAAGGTTTGAGGCACCCTTGGAATACACAGTGCGTTACTGTTATCTACACTCAACTCCACTGTGCAATAGAACACCGAACTCCATGTTCTCATCTACAACATACCATTGACCAATCTCCTCCTCCCCTCCTTTCTGCCCTCTTCTTCTCAGTCATTCTTTCTTTAACAAATGAACTGGTGAAGCCAGAAAGATGTTCAGAGGAGAGCAGCCTATAATTCTTTCTTTAGTATCCTCCAATATGATAAAATAATTGTTAAACTAGATCTTTGGGTAGTGGACCCATGAATTAAAGCAGAACTCCCCACAAGCCTCCTAAATTTTTCCTTTTCCACAGAGACACTTGAGAGTAACTGAATTTAATTTTATAAATCTCAATCCCTCGATATTGACAGGAAGGCTAACCTGCATTTTTCATCACTGTGGTGATGTTAAATACTGTTCGATGACAGGAAAACATACTGGGAGGGGAAAATAGTCAGTAAAGAATCAAGAGGACAAAAACCAGGACAGAAACTTGCCTAAATATGTTTGAATTCTTTGAAATAAGACATTCTGCTTATTCTTTATTTAAATAGGAAAGACACTTTAATACCTCACACAATAGCATCGGGAGACAGAAGGGGAAAGAAATTGGAATAGGGACTCCAGGCATTAAATTATTGAAATAAATAATTAGTAATAAAAATAAAGTGATAAGTGAATGTGAAATAGTAACAGTGAAAACAATAGTGGCATCTCAAAAATTAATTACTTTAATGCCTGAATTTATTAGAGAAAATGTACCCAGTGGGGAAGACAAATGATATTTATATTTTTACATGGATATAGAAATAAAATATTTTCATCAGTATTCTTTCTTTATCATTTTCACATTTCTATTAACAATTCCCTTTATTCCTTGAGCTCTATTTCAAAGACTATGATAAATTCTAACTATAAAATATCCTCAAATGTGCCAACTAGGTAATACTGATTTGTCTGCTAAAAGTAGACAGACTTTTGCTCCTTTCAGGAGACAATCTGACTTGCATTTGTCTTATGAGATTTATGCATTGTAAGTTTAAAATGAAATACAGCCTTTTCCCTCCCATATATTAAAATGTGGTTTAAAATTTAGAAGAAACAGCAATCTTTTGTCACCAAGAAAACCGATTCACAGTGCAAAGCAAAAAAGTTGCTGTATTGCCCCCAAGTGGTACTTTTTGGTATTGGACTAAAATACACAAATGATTAGAAGACAAAGCTTTGCCCTTCTTTCACTGGGTTATATATACACCTGAATTGATTCTGAAAACCTGTTTGATAATTTATAATTTTGGCAGAAAGGCTATATTGCTAAGTAAATATTTGTAATGGTAATTCAGTCCAATTTAAGTTGTCTAGTCCACAAAATTATTTGAATTGATTTCAGTAGTTGTCAGTCACTGACACTGAGTGTTCTTTTTCCATATGAATTTTCAATGCACAAATTTTAAAAAATTACTATGAAGTTATCACTGGTAGACACAACATCGACAAGTGTATTACTATTAACCATGTGTCATTTGTGGTATCTGCATTTGATTTCAGTCTGAACTGCAGGTCTGTTGTTGACCTGCATTTCTTTGAATTCTGTAAATGACCTAATATTGTGATATGAAACAAAAATGTATCTTTCATTTCTCTGAGTACTACCAAGGCAGAAGGAGATAGATTCTTTCTCTAGTTCTGCATGTATCCACAGTGCTGCAGTATATAGCTACTGCAATATAAAGACACAGAGCTTTAGCGATATTTTTGAGGAGCATCTGCCTATAAGGCGGCCATTTTCTGACCCCCTCTTTGACTGGTATGGTGTATTGTCACACACATCACTCCATCTTCTGCCTCATAGCTGTCTTTGTACTTCCCAGCCCATCTTTCGGCATGAGCAGTAGTTCTTACAAGCTCTATGAAGAAAGCTTCAAAATTTGGAGAAAGGAACTGCAAACAGGAGAGGAAATTCCGGGTATGTCTGTGTTTATATGTACCTGTATCCCTGTGCAGGACTGCTCTCCTTTATGTTAGAGACCATGCCTGGTCTCTAGTCTCCCAGAATTTGATAATTCTAGTTATCATAGCTTCATATTTTCTCTCTCTCTCTCTCTCTCTCTCTCTCTCTCTCTCTGTCTCTCTCTCTCTCTCCTTTCTTGCTCTCTGTCTTGCTTACTTTTCTCTTGTTGCTGGGTCAAAATACCCAACACTCAAAATGAAGGAAGGAAAGGTTTATGTTGTAGTCAGGGATTGCAAAGACAACAATTACATACAGGACACATTATTAATAGTGTATTTTATGATGGTCACCCAAGGAATTAAATACAAAGAAAGTATAGGAAATCTATCCACACACTAAAGATGCAAGGAAATACAGCCAAGGGCCTGAATCCCACAGCATTGACCTGCATGAGTCCAGGTGAAGACCCAGAGCCCATGAAAACACCCTCCACGAATCCAGCTGGAGGCCATGAGTCACAACAATGACTCATGTAAGTCTGTTCCATGAATCTGCACTGGGAAGGCCCACAGGTCAGCGGTGGAAGCTAGAAAGTCTATACCAGCAGGATGTAGGATCTGTGCCACTAGGTTGAGGGTGCTACCCTGGAGCTAAGAAGCAATGCTCAACAGAAGGACCAGGGCTCCCTGAAACGTACCACAGCCAGGCTCTGCAACAATGAGGTCCAGAGCTCCTCCAAAGATGAGAACAACCAAGTTCGCATCAGGAAGCCAGCACAACAAGCTTCTCCTGGAATTTGAGCAGCACATTATCTTCCCCTCCACAGCCAGGAAGTAATGCTCAAAATAAGGACCAGAGCTCTCCCAAAGTGAACCACAGCCATTCCCAGAAATACCAAGGTCCTGAGCCTCTCTCATGATGAGAACAGCCAAGTTCATATCAGGGAAGAAGCTCCACAAGTTTCTCCAGGAGAGCAGCTCCAAATAGCAACAATGCTTAGGAGAACCCACAACACTACTCTTCCTCTCCAGGTCTCATTTTTATGCTGGCAGCAGTCCTCAGGCGGGCCATCGGTGCTCAGCACCAGGCCGATTCCTTTCAGCTGGTGTGTAAGCTGACCACCAGTTATCAATCCAATGCAGTTTATTTAGCTCCCCTTATGTGGAGGTTGCAGTCCATAATCAGCTGGCTCCAAGGCAGGGTGGCGTGGCACAGGGGCAACACGTCAAGGCAGCAGCCAGCAAAAGCAGCCAGAGCAAAAGGAGGGAAACACGCTTCTTTTCCTTTCTTATATTGTAAGCAAGCTAACATCGCCCCTTTCCCCACAGGACAGATGTAGCACTCACAAAATCTCTTTGCTCTCTTCTTGGACAGGATGAGGATATCTACAAAGTAAGAACCCTGGCTCCCTGCTGAGTCTCTTAGTTAAACTTCTGAACTTCTCAAGTTGACTCAATGTATCAGCCATAACCTCGGTCTTGATCTCTTGCTCTCTCTCAAAGACAGGTGTTCCAAAGATTCGTCAGTAGAAATTTCTAGTAGAACAAATTTTACTAGAATTTTTTTTCAGGTGTACTTTAAAGATGTGGGAATTTTCTCATATGCTTGATTGCCCAGATCATCTATAAAATGCATGTGCATTCAAGTCACATAGTCAAGCCATTATCTAAACTCAGAAGTTACAGAACAAAAACATTATGCTAAGGAAATATATTTCATTTTCATGCTTTCAAAATGAATTGGACAATGATGACTCCTTTCAGTCCGAGTAATAAGAAAATATTTTATTGCATTTTTGCTATAAAAAGAGAAAAATAAATCGCTAGTGAGGAATGTGTAGTATTGAATATACATGACAGAAAAGAAAAATCTCCAGGTACGATCTCTTAAGGCCTGGGGATGCTGTGCAGTGCTGAAGCCCTTGTAGCACCCTTGTATGACCATAGGCAATTCTTTAACCACTCTGAACATTTCCTTGTCTGTCAAATAGGAACAGTTTTCCTATGGTTTAATTAAATTTTCTTGTAAGATGTCCTCGTCATTTTATTTGGCTCCAGTAGCACAGAATAAACAAGAAGAAAATTCTTCATTTTTGTGGAGTTTATTCTTGTGTGAAATGACAGATGGAAAGCAAATAAAATTAATTATACATATACAAAAATATGAGTAAAAATAATTATATATGTTTAATTTGACTAAGAATGAAACAAGCAGGATAATGAGTAAAAGTAACTGAAATGCCACGTGTGTGAGAGGTAGGAAGATTTCTCTAAGTGCCACTTGAGCTATAATGCAAGGAGAGGAGTAAGTGCCATCTACAAAGATGGTGATGAAACATTCTCAGCAAAAGGACATTTGCAAAGGTTTGAGGTGGTACAGTCTTTGCATATTCACAGAACAACACAGATACTGAAAGTGCATCATTTAGAACAAAGGAAGCTCTATGGAGAGAAGATTGGAAAGAAAGGCAAGAACCAAATCCCACAGAATTCACAGTCAAGGGAAAGCATTTAGATTGTTTTTTCCTGCAGACAAAGGGATGCCACCAGAAGATGGTAACTGAAAGACCATTGTAATTGAATTGTTTTGAAAGCCCGTGTGGCTGGAGTGTGGTGAATGGATTGAGTGGATTATGAGCACAGGCAGAGAAATCACTGGCAAGGTCATTTATGGGTCATTTATGGGTGCAGGCTGGGAACTTCAACTGAGTAGGTGAGGTGACAGTTTAAAAAGGAGGGGTGCAAATACATCTTAGAGGTAGCAACAAGAATTGGCAGTAAGATGAAAGAGGGAATAGGGAAAGGGTTCAGGAGTGACCCTTCGGCTGGTCAAACCTCAGTGGCCTTTACTGAGAGAGATCAGCTGAGGGCGCGAGTCAAGAGGAGTGAAAGAAAAAGTGTGGTGAGGAAGAGGTGACCTGGAGGCTCTGCTCCCACAGTGGCTGAGCCTCTAGGGATGGGTCTTACTCCTTTGCCTCTTCTCAGACCTCATTTCTCCAGACCCTGACTGCAAGCCCCACAGAAAAAGTTTTCCCTTAAGAATTTGGTATCAAAAGCTGGACAACAGCACGCATCTGTAATCCCAGCACTCAAGAGGCTGAGGCAGTAGGACTGCTGTGAATCCAAGGCCAGCCTTGCTACAGAATGAGTTCGAGACCAGCCTGAACAGTGAGAGCCTGTCTACAAACAAAACAAGCAAAAAACAACAACAATAAAAAAAGAATTTGGTATTGTTTCCCCCAGTTACTTTATTTCTGTGTCTTTCTTTTTCCCGATCTTTGACCCTCTACTTTCCAACACAGGTGTCACATCACTTCTAAAATGAGAGAAGAATCACTGGCTTTGCCACACATCCTACTGTGACCAGGGCTTCCCAAACATGCAAGTGCTATTACTTCAAAATTAGCAACTCAGAAGTTTTATTTCAAGAAGGAGAAAAGAAGACTGAGTTTGAACAAACAAAAAGAGAGGCAAAACTGAATCAGTTCACGTTTGGACAACAAACCTCCACGAGCATAGTGACCTTGAACAGTTGTTACTTCTCAAGACTGTGTGGGTTTCCTAGGCAGCAAGGAGCTGGTAGTTCCCTGGTACAGGGGATGCTGTAGCCTGATTTCACTCACTTGCCTGCACTTTGGCTGTGTGTCAGGGCCATAGAGAGGACAGGATGATGCGTCTTGTATCTTCCAGCAGGCTACTGTGTGTTTTTTTCACATAGTAGCTGTTTCAGGGTTTCCAAGAATAGCAATACAGCAAGCCACAAAGACCAAGTTCTTTTCAAGCCTTTGCTTGTGTAGTACACTGAATGCTCACCTGTCAAAATATACATGCATACCCTAACTCCTACACCCTATGAATTTGATCTTCTTGGGACAAAGGAAACTTGGCAGGTGCAATTAAGTTAAAGATCTAAAAAATCATCTTAGATAATCCATTTGAGCGTTAAAGTCAATGACATACCTCTCTAGCAGAGAAAGCTAGAAGGTAAATTGATGTGGACACACAAAGAAAACGATCATGTGAAGATGAAGTGAGAGAGTAGAGCTTTGTACCCAAGAGCTTAGCAAGGTCATTGGCCACAGGGAGCTGGAAGACAGGAATGAATTGTGTCCCAAAGCTTTAAGAGGAAGCGTACCCCTGCAGCTGCCCTGGTTTCAGATCTAGTTCCAAAACTATGAGAGACTTATTTTTATTGTTTTAAGTCTCCAGGTGTTCAGTACTTTGTTACAGAAGTCTTTGGAAGCAAAAGCAGCTTGTATCACATTTCTTCATACTATTGACCAAAGAATATCCTAGAGATAAGCCAAAATTCAAACGATGAAGAAATAGACTGTTTGTCTATGGATAGGAGCAGCTGCAAAGTCACACAGCATAGTGAAGTGGGTGGAAAGAATTTATGACTTTAAAAGAAAACCTGCATAGCAATGATAAGAAACATTTTCATGTTTGGACGGGTTATCAGCAGGTTTGACAGACGTTATGTAAATATGAGAGAGTAAAATATTTAAATTAGGGGCAAGAGACAACAATAGAAGAGGACCATGATTTCTTGTCTAATGGCATCTCTATTAGAAGAAGGTGAATTTCTAGTGATCATAAGTATTTTGCTAACTAAGATGGAGAAACAATGTAATTTCTTCACAATGAATTGGTAGGAAAGTCATGCATTTAGTTTGTGTTTTCTGGCACAGGTAAGATATCTTTGCTTCATCACGGACCTGAAAACAACTCAAGGAAAAGCAATATTGAATATTTTTGTGATCATTCATAGTTCAGAGGGTACCTGCTACGTGCTGAGCAATGTATGGAGAGACTCAAATGAGAAATATCAGTTCGTGCTTTCAGGAAACTCTTCAGTAGGAAGGAAATAGATATTTGTAAATAATGCTAATATGGCATAGAATACAATAAATGCTCTAGAATTGTGAGGACAACAAAAAGCAGGAGATAATTATTCAGCCTAGGAAAGTAAAACACATTCACAGAAAGGATAATATTTATTTGAGCCTGGAAGAATGACTAGGATTTCTTCAGAGATGGAAAGAACATTTGGTCCCTATGCTTGCTATGCAAAGACATCATAAGACATGCAGGTAGAAGTACAGGTTATAGTCTCAGAAGTAATTTGGCTAAAGTTTGTGTGTCTATAGTAGTTAAGAAAGTTCTAGAATAGTCTGAGGTGGAAAGGATGAGAAGGAAAGACCAAAAAAAGTAGAGTCCGTGAAGCTAGATGTGTTAAGAAGCAGAACCTAAAGAGCTTGAACTTTGTGGAATATGAAATGTAATTGCCATCTTCTGAGTGTATTCTCATATATGGTCCTGTTTAAAACTTTTAAAAAGTTCAGGATTCAGGGTGATATGTTTTATTCATTTTATGGATGAAGAGTCATGGTTTAGTAAAGATGACAGAGCTAGTAACTTTCAGATAGGGTTAGGACTGAAATATCCAGTGAATAGACTCTGTCTTAATCGACCTATGACAACTTGTGATACTAAGCAACCATCTGCATTTCCTTCATAAAGCAAACTAAATGCTGAACACCAGTCTCACCATCTGGGGCAAGCATGCTATGTTCAAGCACCTCTGGAACACTACTGAGTGTGCTTATATATCAATGCAGTATTGCTTTAAAGCATACTGACTGAAGTAAGTGTGGGTGTAACAACTTTCAACATTTGTGAGGAAATTGTATAATCTAGAAGGATTCTGCCCCAAGATTTCTTTAGACATGTCCTTATGTTCTTGCTCCAATTGCAGTAGAACCAATGCTTTATGGATGAGGTTTCTGTAGGTTAGATGTTTACCATACCTATTAGTTCACTCATGTGCAAATAAAAGGTCTTGGCCATATGTCACCAAATTGACAAAGGAATAGCACTTATTTTTTGTAAATTAAAAACTTCTTATGAATTTTATTTACCACTTTTTGAATTGTCACATAAAAACAATGCACTGCATAGCAAAACGGAGAATAGAGTTTCCACCATCCATTGTGTTATCTCCTGTAAATGTTGGAGATTTCTATTCTACATGAATAGAGGAATGACACCATTCACACTGGGCCTCAGACAGGCATCTTGAAAGCATAGAGAACAACTAGGGGCAGAGAAGTCAGTAGTTGACCTTCAGGACACAATGGGAAAATTCCGATTTGTGTTAGATAAACTTACGTTGGGCTAGATAGTAAATCATGGACTTTTAAATTTACATAATAAGTAGATGTCTATTTAAAGTATTACATGCAAAATAATAGCTTTTGTTTGGTGTATAAGAGGTGCAAGATAACTGATATTAATTAGATATAAATAATAGTAATAGTAAAATGTTGTAACAAATCTGCTATGGATTCACCCAATTTTAAAACTATAGACATCCATATTTTATGACTAATTGCTCCATAATTTCTTTATTGTACAACCAGAACAAGTTGTAGTATGTATACAATTCCTTTTCTTTTGTGTTTGACCATGAGATGTAATAAGATCTGAATGACAGATTCTGCATAAAATATCCAGAACACAAATATTTTTCTTTTTTATTTTATTAATCATCTAAGAGTATTTATAAATATATGAAAGGAATCTTTCTATCAAATACATCTCTTTTTGCAAATTTTTGTGCTGCCTGTCACAAGTATTACTTGTTACAAATAAATACTACCAATTTCAATATCATTTTGTGGGTAGTTAATGAAAGATGGAACATTTTCAATTGAGCTATAGGACCTTATTTTATTGAAGCTTAAAGAAGTCTTGTATGGAAATAATTGTGACCTGTGTGAACAATGGTATTCCCATAAAGAAAATGAGTAGACACATATAGAGTTCAATGATAAAATCTTTACAACTTTAGCTTTTGGTCTTTACTATTAAATCTTTCTGTTCCTTTATATCCTACTGAGAGATTCCTGAAGGGATAATAAAGAAAACTTGCCATTTCTCTGAGAAGGCTGAATCTAATGTAATCAAGGTTCCCTGTTCAAAGCAAAATAGTTAATTTTTATGCTATTCACAGCCTTTTGTATTGCTGTACTCTGCTTCTGATCAATTTTCTCATATTCTTCTAAGTGAATTGAAAAATTTCAACTATGAAACTGCTTAAATCACACAGAATCTATATTTTGAATTTCAAAGTTTAATGTGTGCTTTAAAACTTAAGATTATTAAGAAGTATGGACAAGTAAAATTATTCATGTCACTGGAAGCATAAAATTTATTTCAATATTGAAGTTTTTGATCTAATTCCAAGGAATGTGCAAAAAGTATTCCAATTTGGGTTCAGCTAATTCAGTTATTCCATGGTTTTACCTAAAGCAAAGCCAATGTTCAATGAACTAAAACAAATGAGGAGAATATTTATACTCTTAAGTCATTTGAATAGACATGGAATTTTTTCTTAATCCAGGCAATTTAAGTTACAAAAAAAAATGTAGCAACAACACAAAAAACCAAAAAGCCTTAGGTTTCCCAGAAGGTAATAAGGTTGCATGGACACTCAAGTTATTGAAATGATAGTTTAGATGTGTAGTTTTAGAGGCTTATATTTGAGAATTATGACAATTTCAGACATTTTCCATGGAAATAAAAACACAGATTGTTCATTCTTATATATTTCAAATTCTAGCCACATTCCTAATGTAATATAATCAAAGACACAAGGGAAAAAGTAACTGCAGTCAAGTGTCCTGGCTCCAGTACTCATGTTGATTGCTCCTGGCTGTACGACTTTAGGCACCTAACTTACAGTCTCAACCCCTGGTTCCTTTATCTATAAGATGGACATAAGTGCCATTCGCATATCGTATATCATTACTATGAATACACTCAAAAGAGTGCATGGAAAATGTACAGTGTCTGCCATATAAGGAAAGTCAGTAACTTTTATTAAATACAATACAAAATTGTATTCAGTAACACACGTGCACTAAATAAAAATCATATCAGTACTTAGATTTATAATTTAGCCATTTTCTGTCTTCCTCAAAGATTTTCCTTTCTTTTTCTTACATACCCAATTTTTCCTTTTCAAACATGTGTCTTTAAAATAGAAAGGAGACTTTTCTAGGGGTACAAAGTGTTCCCTAGCACATCATTTCCTGCTCAGCCTTTTGGTGCGGAACAGACATCTTACCCTGGAGCAGCCCATCCAGAGCTGCGACCGGCAAGCTGGATGTCATGTGCCCTTGGGGACCCGTGAAAACTCTGCATGAACAAGTGCCCAGAGCTTCACCTTTCATGTAAACACCTTCCAAAAATGTAGTCTTCCTGAGGAAGTACTGAAGCAGGCTCTCATTTCTCATCTGTATCAAAGAATTCTTTCTGCTTTTGAATAGAAAATCCTGGCTTTTACTTAGTTGTTGATATTATGACAATGACAGTTTTACAGTCTAAGATATTTGGCCAAGAGGGGGAAAAAAAGACAAATTTAAATATTTGCTATAGAAAGTGAAGGATGCTAAGCATTAATAAACAAATCATTCACAATGGAAGTTTTCAGTTTTTAACAAAATTGAATGCTTCACAATAAATTACTGTGTGATTTTTTTCAAATGTCTTCAGTGTAGTTCAAAGAATTGAGTCATGTTGCTATAAGTAATTTCATCCTTGCATGTCTACATATTTATGTGATCAACTTTCTACCATGCTTATAATTAAAAATAATAATACTGGACTGGGGCTATAGCTCAGCGGCATAAGCACCTACCTGGCAAGAGCAAGGTCCTGAGTTCAATTCTTAGTGTCAAAAAAAAGTAATAATAATACTGATGCTGACTCCTTTTTTGTAGCAATAAGAATATTTCTTTCAAGGGACATATAGATTAAATGAATAAAAAGAAATCATACCATCTGAGATTTTCAATATAACTTTACCTTTTTGCTTCAGAAATTATTTAACAAAATTTCTAACACACACATGTTGTTCTGAACAATTATATGTGGCCAATAATTGTGTCAGAACTCTTTATGGCATGTGACCACTGAAATTTAGAAAGTTAAAACTATGAATGTATTTTTTCTTATTGAGAATTAGAAGGCAGCCAAAAAGACTATCATATAAAAGTATATTGTTATAAATTTTGAAGCTTTTGTGTTACATCAGATACATTTTAAGCATTCATCAAGAGGCAAGGAAACCAATTGCTTACATAAAATTTAGAGAGAATCCTGTTGAATCTAAAAATACCAGAATAATAATATCTGAAAGTACAACAGGTTTAAATTCAAACTGCATTAGAAATAGATATAAATGCATCTTTGTTTCACCTTTAATTTGAACAAAGACCATAGATTCTTGCACTTTTATCTATTTAACTTTTATATATTTACTGATGGGTATAAGTGTACCTGAATCCTTGTGTGATATTTCCTTTCGAATATTGATTGTAACCTGAAACAATCATCTCCTAGACCTGTATCCCACTATTAGTTTACACTCTGATGAATCATTTTATCAGCAATTGAGTTCTTTAGGTGTTGTTTCCCATCCAAAACAGATAAAAAGTTTAAGGATAAAAAAAAAGTGCACAGATAAAACAGACACCTACAGTAGATGGTGTGGAAATAGAGAATATTTTCACTGTTTGTGGGAGCTGAAAAAGCAAAAGAAGAGGTATTTTTTGTTGTTGTTGTTCTGTTTCATTTTGTTTCACAAAATTTCTGACTGTTAAGGAGGCACCCTTTTGGACTTTGATGATACAAAATTACAAAACAATTAAACATGGTTATGTCATGGAGTGCAGCTGTGAAAATTGCAAAATAATTTTGTAAAAGTTTTACTGGGTTAACATACACAATAACACAAAATTTTCCACTGTTCCAATTTTTACCTGTACAGTTTAAGGGTTGTGGATATTCACACTATTGCAAAACCAGTCTCCAGAACTTTTTGTATACCTGAAATGGTACACTGTCCGCTAAATAGTGGTTTGGCATTTTTCCCTCTCTGTTGCTATCCATTGACTGCTCTAGTTGCTCCACTGAGTGGTACCGTCAAGTGCTTTGTGATTGGATTATTTTATTGAGCATAATCTTATCAATGCTCATTAATGTAGCATGTTTCTTTAACAATGTATAAATAGTATTCATTGTATGGATGGATCATATTTTGCTTATCTCTTCATCTGTCATCACTGTACACTTGGGTTGCTTCCAGATCTTGTCTATCATGAACAGTGCTACTATGAAAATGGGTGTGCAAATACCTGCTTACAATGCTATGTTCAGTTATTTTGAATATACTCCCCAAAGTGGAACCGCTGTATCAAATGGTAAACAGCATACTGTTTTCCAGGCGGCTGGAGTGCCTTAAATTCTGACCAACAAGTCCAGAGGATTCTAATTCCTTTATATTCTAGCCAATATCTTTAACTTGCTGTGTTTTTTAAAATACCAATTATCCTAACAGGTATGAGGCAATGTCTCACAGTGGTTTAAATTTGCATTTTTCTAAAATGAAGTAATATTACTCACCTTTTTCTATGATATTTGGCACAATATGTTTTCAAGTAACAGTATTCTTTACTTTGAGAAGATGACAATTTCTCTCTTGCAAACAATAACATTAAGAGAAAGTCCGGTAAATGTTGTAAGGTACAGTGTTATCAAATACCACCCCAAGTTCAAAGTACTGAACTACCCAAACTTTAAAGTACTGAAATATTGCCATTCTATTATAGTTTTCCAGTTAGTCAAAGACATTACTTTGAAAAGTACTAATATTTGTTAATCTTTCATCTTCTGCTCTAACTCTTGAATTACATTTTCCAAAATCACCAAGTACTTTCAAACAGCTATGAACTTGTTTTTCAAAGATTTTATTACAAGTTATCAGAGAAATGTATATCCTTTCTCTCTCATGAGAGGAGAGCAAGAATAAATATGCTGTCCTGAAGAGGTAGAAGAGACAGTAAATGATTCCTTTTATCAAGATCTCTGTGGTTTTTGCACTGTTACAGTTATAAATATTTACTCAAACTATTTATGAGTAAGTATTCTGCATTAGGCACTGGAAGCTCAAAGCAGAAAATGAGACAGTTCCTGATCTAAAACAAATCTCACAGCCAAGAAGTCATCAAGTTTAGCATGTATTGATATTGAGAGCAATTTGCCCAACATCCTGGGAGGATAGAGAAATAATGAAGAAAAATATAGAACATGGAATGGAAAGAGTTTTTAGACATAAGATCAGGTAGTAAGGCAGATAATTATGGCACTTTGGAGTATTCTAAGATATCAAATACATAATTGAATTTTTCCTATAAATTCTTTTAAATCTACCCTCAAATGCTTTTCTCCTTCCATTTTTAATTGATATTTTTGGTCTATCTACTTGTATCTCAATAAATTACTTGAATGATTCATGTTGCACAAACCTAAGTACCTGTTTATTGCTTGAACTTTAGACAGATACAAACAAATGGCAACCCTTAACTACCTGGTTTTACAATCATAATCTTAAAAAATAATTTTCTGTATAATTTATTTTCAATAAATTTATATTTCATTGTTATACTGAAGGGAGAAAATTAATAGTCTATAAAGTTGTTTCATATCTTATAAAAGGTTTTAAGTTATATTCATTTTTATATCATCATGAGGAAAAGATTTCCTTGGGAACTTACATTTTCATACTTATTTAGCCTAAAAACAGTGATGAGAAGTGGCAATATGAAGAGGAAGTTTCCTTGTTATTTGGGTTTGTGACTTGAGAATTTTAAATTAGCTGTGAGTATGATTTGACTTCTTTAAGGATTTGTGCTTGAACTAAGGAAAGTCCTGAATTAAATGTGCTTTTCAGGTTCTGACGGCATTTGAAAGGGATTAATATCAAATAATTTCTGATTTGATATTGTCTGGTGAGTTTATGAAGAAAAGTTCTTTTGTGCATCTGAGCATACTGAAATGTATGGAATTCAAGTGATTTTGCCAAGGAAATACAGTTAGTATAATAAACTGCAACATAACCAGACACAAATAGGTCTTCCTCTTGGTCTAGATGAGTTAGTTACAAGGAATGAGAGGTATGTAGCCTCTTTGCGAGACTTATTGAAAGTTGATGAATTTTAAAATATATACATATTAAGCATTCTGCTTGAGTTTAATTTCTACATAGGAAGTTTTTTTGTTACTATACTAAATATGTTCAATAAATGCAATTATACTTACCTAGAATTTTATTTCAACTAAAAGGCTTATGTAAATTGAAATGAATGCAAAGAGATAGTAGGGAATACATTCAGAGATTAAAATTGCGAGCAGAACTAACAAAAACAAGGAAAAGTTTTCCTTTTGGAGTCTTGCTTTCTGAGTATCATGTTCTCTCTCTTGTCTTCACACTTCTAGTTATAAAGGCAAGTGTGTTCTAATTTGCTTGCTTTTTTAACGGAAGTCATTGGGTCAACCTCTTACTTAGGTTTTTCTTTCTTTTAGCAATTTGAATTGTAAGGGAAATGAGGGAAAGGAGGAAGCCAGCTGTTCAGGTCTACCAGTTATACTCTTTTATTTCTACTGAAAAACTTATATTTTAAAAATGTTCTCCGTTGGTGACAGAAATACGTATTGCTTTATGAGAATCTGGACTCCACAGCCACTTTAATTGCAATCTTTACATTGCTATGAACTTTGTCTGTCTGTCTGTCTGTCTGTCTGTTTAAGACTTTATTTTTCTAAACTGGTTTTAGTTTATCAAAGTTGGTCCTATTTTGATAAATAAATGATCACAGAAACTCACATGTCTGACTGCTGTTTGGCAGTGGTATACCTTCAGTAGAATCTCTCCTTTAACTCTGGCAATAGTTGTATAAAATAGGTACTGTTATTAATCCTACAAGCTTTCACAACTTTGACAGAGAACTAAAGTTGTTCCTGGACTTTTTGCCTCCAGAGTCTATATTATTGGTAATGTGCGGCTGATATTTCTTTTGCTCCATTAGGGTAGAAGTCAAACGCAGGCAAAGTGTAGCCCTTCTAGTGAGCCAGTGGCTGTCAGATAGTGTTGGCAGCCTTCCACCATTCTCCCACTGGAAGCCCTCAGGAACCTTTCCTGTGATAGGAGACCAAGTCTGTGGCAACTGTCCTTTGCCGTCCATGACGCTCTAGTTGCTAGCCACCATTGGTGTTACTGGTCCTGGTTGCTGGCCACTCTGAGCTCCAGCGGCCTTTGGTGTTACCAGCTGTTAGTGTTTTCAGCTCAGCCTCCCTTACTTGAGAATGAAGTCACGCATAAATACAAATATGTCACCTAAAAATAGCTTTAGTAGGACTTACATTACAGCATACAGGGGAACAGTGCATTACTGACCCACTAATGGTATGAAGGAAGTTCTTGTCTAGGAAAATAATGACAAGATTGGGTATGATTAGTGTCAGACGTTCTGCTTAGACTTGGGGAAGGGAAGTCTCCTAACAGCCTGACTGAGGATAGACACAGAGGGGCAGAGTCATCCAGAGGTTTGGAGAGCAGGGTCCTCCAGAATGGTCACGCGTGAAGGAAGCTTGTGGCAGCCAAAGCAAATGTCTCCTGGAGTGGCCATGAGCATCTGATGTAGCTCTGGCCAGCATTTGGGACAGGAACAGAAAAGAAAAACAAAATAAAAAACAACCTTTTAGGAATATTGGGCACTTATCTGTTGTCTAATTATCACTGTTTTATGAAACTTGTTCCCTAAGACACAAAACACAGTGCTTTTGACAGAGTACAGTTGTCTCTGAATGTTGAATTGGATGAACGAATGGAATAGCATTCCATATTTAATGCATTGTAGTAAGGAATGAAGAAATAATCATTTTCATATTAGAAGAATAAACGAAATCCTAAAATGTTAATTTCTCAATTATTTTTCCTCCTGGCAGATACAGTCTGGTACTTAAGCTTATATATCTTATGTGTTACACAGACATTTCAGCCTTCTTATATTATTAACCTCAACCCCTCTGATACTTAGGTGGAAAAATGAAATATTATCAATAATCCTTTCTATATAATATGGTGAATGGGGTAAAACATAATGAGTTAGTCACTTTTATTTAAAAAATAATGTTATTATATTTGGACCAACAGATGTTAAGATTTTAGTGTTGGCATTAATTTGTTTTCTTTTAATTATACAATTACTACATTCATTTTCCTTAGTGAAGTGAAAAAACACCCCAATTGCCAAATACTGATGATATGTTTTCAGGGGGCTTAATGTTAGTCTCATTAGGTTTCTGTTTTTCAGCTGGCAAAAGTTTATGAAGTCAGTATGTGTTAATCTTGAGAGAATTTTGCTTGTGCATTTTAAAGATAAAATTACCATTTTCCTTAAGTGATTTGTGCTAATATTTGTCCTTCATTATTAGAGCAACAAACGTTTTTCACTTTGCAGGCTTATGCAATTTAAATGGGTTTCATCTGTTCTTCCAAAAACACTAATAGAATATTGTACCTGCTGCATGTTTTTACAAAAAATATTTTTTGTTCTTCATCTTTGAAAGGTATGTTTATCTAGAAGTCTGCAAATCAATATGAGATTTGTTTTATATTTTTAAAAATATTGATTTGAACTTTAATTCTAAGCATCCTCATATGGTACTCTGTTGTGTGTTTGTTTTAATATTTAAGCAAATAAAAACAGCTGCTTATAATACTAATGATAATGTTTCTAAAAAGACATAGAGATGAGCTTTATCTCCCCTGTGGTAAATACTGCCCCATCTTCCCTAGCCACAAGAAATATTAGATTAAATATTAGCAGAACACCAGAATTCTCTTAGATTCTTATCTAGTTGGCTAGAACTTCAATAGAAAAATGCAGAGAAGAAACAACTTTGATATAGATATTGTTATTGATGTGCAGAACATTGATAATAACCAAAAAAGTAAATTTTGGATTTTATACTTTACAGTGGCTTTTAACTATATTTTTCCCACTTTAGCTTCACAGTTCTCCTGTTGATATGTATTAACCCCAAGACACAAACATTCAGACCAGTGAGACACAAGTCTACCCTTGACCCCGTATTAGCAGAGTCACAAATTAACCTTGTGAGTTCTGACCACAAGGCTTGTTATTAAGTTCCACCATACTTTCCAAGTTTAGATGCCATGAAATGTAGAAAATAAAAATGTAGCAAGAAATTAGAAGATAATCAAATCTTTCTCATTCACATTATTATTTAAATTATAAAATACTGAAATCTTAGATGACCAAACTTTCTCTTTAAGGAGCTTTGTTTGAATGTGACAAGGGGCGCTAACCTAGAGGAATCTATCACATTGATCATGTGATGCAAATCACAGAGAAACAAACCAAACCTTTTCTCATCATATGAATTTTTTATGTTGTTTGCAGCTGCAAACATTTTTTGAGACATTCCTGAGGGCCCGTTCACCTCTGCAGGCCTTGGATACTATGAAGGAAGCAATCAGCAAACTCCTATTGGCAGCTGAAGTCTTCAGTGAAACGTCTAATCTGGGACCAAAGACCTCCCATAGGTAAGACCAAATTTTAAGTTAAAAAGAAAAAAATCTATCTTCTAAAAATTGTTGGTGAGAATATACCTTAATTATAAGTAGGTGGTCCTTGTAAAATTTTATGTCATTGTTGTACAAATATGATCTGTTAAACATATATGACCCAGTTTATAGATCCTAAAGCTTCAGAGTGTGCTACACATTTGTTAGTATCCAAATGGTGATGACAAGAACTACAGCGCAAAATGTTACCTTAATTTTTAATTGCAGTTTCTTTTCCAGTTAAGCTATTTCAGTCATATGTGCTTAGTGTGACTTAATGTGATATTGCCTGTACATAATAAATTGTCTTCTCAAGGTCTTAGACAATTTCCTCATTGCTAGAAGAATACCCAATAACTGCAATTTAGAGGAGGAGAAGCTCATTTTGGCTTATAATTATAGTCCATGCTACTTTAAGTTTGGGGCTCCAAGGCAGAAACGAATGGCAAAGGACCTGGGTAAAGAAGAGCTGCTTCTAGCATGGTGGCCAGGAAGCAGAGTGCCAAGGAAGGCAGCAGAGAGGAGATACACCCTGCGGGTCACAAGTCGTGGTCCACTTCCAGCCAGGCTCTGGCTGGTCAGCTATGGCACCCTCAGGATCATTTTCTCAAAACCTGAGGCTTTGAGGCCCTTCTAAATCTAAACGACTGTGTCACATATTCCTATGATTTCAAAAGTGTGGAGAAAGAAAGGAAGACTCTTATTAACAAGGTTCAATTGTTTTGATTGGCTTTGTTTTGTTTTGTTTTGTTTTGTTGGATTTTCCTATCTTTAAAACTAAAAAAAAGTTCAATAACTTCTATCCTCATTTCTTAGTTTATTTAAATGCAACTTACTGTCTTTTTCTATAGTATGTAAAAAAACCCAGAGATGACTCCATTTATTATACTCATCATTCTATGTAATATGTGAATGAGTGCCTAGTATGTAGGTGTAGAAATTTTCTTCTCCATTTTGAGGTTTATATGGAATAACTTCATCATTTAATTTAATATACTATGAATAACTTAGATATTTTTGTATTTTCTATAAGGAAAAAACTCCAAATCAGAAAAAAAAAACCCAAGTTACTTGTTATTTTCAATTATCTGAGCCATTGAGGTTTTTAATTATAACAGATATTGAAATTTAATCACAGCAACTACTAACAATATAATACCAAATATGTTACTTTATGTTTTTATTTCAGGTGTAGGTTATGTTTTCAGCTTTTAACTTTTGATATCGGTTATGGCAGTTTCAGGTACCCTGTAGTGCTTCAGGTGAGTGTGTCAATGGCTTCATGTGTGTTGAATGTGTGTGTGTGTGTATTTTCATATACAGCACCCAATGGATAAATAACAACTTACGTTAAAGTCAACTATAGGCTTTGTCATGTTCTGGTTGAAGGCCAGTACATGGGGAAAATATGGGTTCCAGTCGTCACTGGAATAAACATGAATTTTTCTGTAGTTCAACTACCACTTACTTAATGGAGAAAAGCAAGACATACAAATAGTAGAAAATAGATATCAGATTCTATTATATATGATACTATGGAAAGTATAGCTCTGTTATGTTTTACGTATAGACATCAAGTGTAAAATTGGTATACATTTAAATTTTAAAAACCATGGTAATTTTGAAATACTGTCCTGGTATATACATATATAAACTGAATAGTGTTTTTGTACACTTTGATTCTTCACAAATCTCTGCAATTAAATGAACATTTTTAGATAATTTCTCTAAATGTATTTTTACTTTTATAAACTAGCCATAGAAAGGTCAAGAATATAAAAATAATTTATTTAATTAGTTGTTTCTTGGAGTATGAGATGAGAAGGGAAGAAAAAGTTAAAATTATGAATAATAAAAATTTGACTTTTCCTAGCATTCTCCTAGCATTGCCATAATTGGCAAACAAATCACACATATATTTGGTTAAATAGCTTTAAGATTTATCTATGAAAGTTTAAGGCTTTAAGAAATGACATTTTAATGACCATTTATAATACTTAATTTCCTTTTATATTAAAGAATTGTACTTTAAAAGAATATCAGTAACTTTTATAAAATTGCTGACCTCCTAAAAGGCCACTAGATGTCAGTTCTGATCTACAATCCAAAAGGAAATAAATCATGTCTTACAAGTCTGCTGTGAGTTACTGAAAAATATTTGCTGTGCTTTACTCTTACAAAGGTGCATGAGCATTTACATTTTCAAGATGATGGTAATATGGATTTTGAGGACCAAAATACAGAAAAATTCCTTTTAAAAGACACTTTTGATTTTCTCTTCTCCAATGAATCTTCACTGCCTGTGTTTTCTGAGATATTTCAGAGACTTTATAAATCAGGTGTATTTAAGGTAAGTGCATATTTGTGAATGATTAATATTGTTAAAGTCATTATGCAGGTGCTAGTTTTTCACAATTAAGCAATTTGAAAATTCATTTAAAGTTAATTGGTATGTTCCATTACATCTTGTAAGTTTTTCTAACTTAAAGTCCAGCATTACTTTTAGATCAACTGAGTGTGCAAGTCAATGATTGTGATGAAACTATGGGCTAAAAATGAAGTAAAGATATTTATAATTCCTAAGGAATGTTTATGAATATTATGAGTAGACAGGTATATTATAGAATACTTTTAAAGGAATGTTACAACTTTTTAGAGCTAGTCTAGAAGTGTTTGGGGGCAAGGAGGTCCCAAATTGTTATCAGGGGATTTCAAAACGATAACATTAATGTTTTAAAGTCTACATGCCTGTTAACATGTGTGGCTAAATGCTATGATCAGGGTGCAGGATTCAGAGTAGAACTGGCTAATTGTTACGGCATGTTAACACAAGTACCGTTGATGCATAAAAAAACTGTACATTATAAAACTGTATATTGTTCTTCACATATTTTTCTGTTTTGAAAGTTGTATTTGGAAAATTTGAAACAGTAGAATGAGAGGTTTTACAAAAAATTGCTGTTATGTTTCTGACAAACAGCAGCAGTCCAGCTCTCAAGGATGGATTATGGAAATAAGAGGACATTGGACAGTAGTGGGGAGGGAGGCATCTGCTTACTTCAGGTTGTGAAACTCCAAAGCAGTGCTGTCCCATACTTGAGATTTGGTATAAATACTCCTTGTAGGGGCTCACCTTCAGTGCCCTTCTAGGCAATGGGAGATTCTTCCCAAGTTCCCAAACTGGCTGCCACATCCATTGTGCCCTCTTGTGCTCAGCCACCTAACTCACTAAGAAAGCATCATTGAGTTATTTCACCCAGGTCTGGCTTGTCAGATATGACGTTTTCTTATATTGCAGATATTGTTTTGACAAGTTTAAATTACTGTTCAACATTCATTAGGTTAGCTGTTTGTAAAGTTTAAAATTTGCTTTTGTGAAGGGGGAGGTCATTGAGGTAAAGATGATTTGGTTTTTGAGCAATTTCTTGTTTTTCCCTTACTCTAGGGTGAAAACTATCAAAAGGAACTCAATCAATGTCTCTTATTAGATGAAATTGATTCAATTAGGACTTTCATAAAGGAAGTTGGGAGTCTGGGACAATTCCAACTGGTAAAACATAAGTGACTTAACTCATGTTGAGTACTAAGATAATGGTAGATCAGCTGTAAGCTATCTGCATTTGACTTCAAAATAAAGATACTACCTTACAAAATAAAAATCTTGGAAGTGTCCTTCCTTTCAGAAATCTAAATAGTAACATATATAAGATCTGTATGATTTACTTTAAAAGTTTGCAAACAAGTAGTGATTTATCAAAGGTAAAAGAATATGGTATTATAAATACTAGGATTTGACAGTTCTCCATGGGAAAAGATCAGCATTTTTCTAAAAAAAGGTTTTGCTTTTTAGCTTTGGAACATTTACATGCAACAAATATTAATTTCTGCTTTTCATACCTTTTCAGTTTATATAAAAGAAAATATAATTAAATGCAATAAGAATATTTTAGAAAACTACCTAAATCTTAATTTGTTATAACTCTTCAAACTATCAAAGAAAACAATTATAGTGACTTGTACTGGTTTCAGTCTTTAAAAATAGTATTTATTTTTTCTTCTACATGTTTTCTTGGGTTCTATTAATTTATTGGACATCATAAGAGGATATTTATTACATATGAATATCCATGATAGGTACATGCTTAGTTTCCATTTCTGAAGCTTTTATAACTAAAATAATATTCATTTTCCACCACATAAAACAGAATTTTAAAAATGTTTCAAAAGAAGTTTATTAATAATAAATTTATGTTTGGCTCAAGTCTTTCTTAAAGTTTCATTTTAAAATCTATGTATACATATATACTCCTTGTCTGAGTTGTAGCCAATTTACTAATGAATGTTTGACTTTTGTTTTTATAATTTAGCCCTCTTTTGTGGGGGGATTCAAGACAATTTAATTGATATATTCAATTTTTTAATTAATTTACATATAGTAAGTATTATCTTCATGACAAGTTGATTCAATACTGCAGAAAGATAATCAAAGAGGCCTGGCTCACCTTTCAGGAATGTATAACCTAGACATTGTGAATGCAGAGAATGTTTTTTGGTGCACTGCAGTGAAAGAATTAAATTACTATTTTTCAGGAGAAAGGCAAACCCTAATTTCCTGATTCCTGGGGTAGAAATCAGATAATTGTAAGAAGAGAGAGAGAGACAGAGAGAGAGAGAGAGAGGGAGAGAGAGAGAGAGAGAGAGGTTACTTTTTCTCACTCTGACAAAATTCCCTTGTAACACAAGAGGATTTCTCCTCGTTTTTCCTACTATCTGGCTCCCTCTGCTATTTAGTTGCTTTCAGGTGTCTTTAGCAGGAGGGAAAAATCCACTGCTACTTACATGAAAGAAAAGAAAACTCACCCTATTATGAAATATGGGTATCAACAAAATTAGTTCCTTATAAAATAAAAAGTGGCATTTACTTCTGCAACTGCACAGAAAATCAAATTATGGTACTGACTAATATATTGCTAATAAATGTGAATAAATCTATGAACACACTAATTGATTTTTTTAAAAACATTGAACTAAATAGAAAGCCTTTTCTAGTAATACTATATTTCAATTTACTTTCCATAACTTAGACTGATATTTTGTGTTTGTGTATTTCTCCTCAGCTCTTCCCCTCTAATCCGCGTATTCAATCTTTGATACATGAGTTTTATGATACAAGAAATCCTATGGGAAAACCTGGCTCACTCCTGACTCAATACTGGTCTCTTTTAAATATATTTGAACAATTTTGGCTCACGAATAAAAAGGCACAGCTACATCCACTGGAATGGTAAGATAGCCACAAATTTGAATTGTACAATCCAAAAACATCTCCAGTCTAAAGATTGATTTCAAAAACCTTTGCCTATATTAAAGAAAGCACCAAAAAGAAGTGTGTCCAAAAATTCACGCTCTGGAAAATAAATGTCTTCAAAGCATTGAAACCATAATGATTCTAGTGGTCTTCAAACACTGCAACAAAAATATATCCAAAAGTTTTGAAACCAAGACTTGAATCCACTATAAAGTTATGCTTAAAATTAAAAGTTTCAATCTAGTTTTGTGCTATAATATATATCCTTGCATTGCTGGAGAAATAATTAGGTGAATGCTGTTATCATCAAAGTGGCACCTGATGAAATATAGAGGGCATCTTGGAGGCGTGACTTTATTCTAGGCAAAGCTTATTGAAATTTGTATAAGTGTATCTTGTGTTTGTGCTGCTTCATTTGGTAGTTTCTTATGTCCACTTCCATTCTCATGAGAGGTGGAAATGAGAGAATGGGAGGGAAATGATACAAGTGAGACACTGATGCCTTCAGTTCTTGGATAAGTGGGCAGCACCTAAAGTTCTGTCTGCTTTGCTTTTAGATAGACTGAAGTGAGGGAGTATTTGACTCTTCTATTGCCAGGAAAGCAGACTTAAACCTAAACCTCCTAGGGAGATGAAAGACTAATCGACATGCTGTATTCATTCACTTATATCTCCTGCAGTTACCCTGGAGAACAGCTTCACTTCTATTGACTTATATTTTGTTTCCTTCTGCCTCTGAAGATAGTAAAAACAATTCTACAAGAAACTCTTTTATAATTAAAAAATACATATAATCATAAATTTGAAGGTCTCTTAGAAAATATCCCAGGATCAGAATACACTTTAATTGCCACAAGTTTATGAACTTGGCTTTTTGCCCTAGTACCTGGAAGTTGGAACCTAGCAGAAGGCTTGTTTGTATGCTTGAAAATTAAGTAAATTAAGTAAGTAAAGCAAGACAGGTTTCAAATCACACAGAGAAAAACCACTTTGTTTTTACTTTGTACTCACTCACATAATCCAAGACTCTCTCATTTATCATCATAGGTAGGAGAACAGGCTTGATTTCCCAAGGAACCTATTTAAGTATTGTTTTTAACATTGAATAAGTTCCCTTGAGATGCGCAAGCTTTACATAGTTTGTTCTCCAGCAAGTTTTTCTCAGGTTTCATATGTTGTAAGATGAAGCAATCCACTGATTTTAAGTGCAAATGATTGGATTCCCTTCCAATAAGGAAAAGTATGATGATGTGTTGAGCATAATTAGAAAGGATCTATGTGCAGACATAGATTCAAAAATGCCAATTTTCAATCATGTGTGGTGGCACATACCTGAAGTCTCAGCACTCTGAGAGGCTGAGACAAGAGTATTTCAAGTTTTATCCCAGCCTGGGCAACTTGTAACATAGTGAAACTCTGTGTCAAAATTTAAAAAATTAAAAATAGAAAACGGCTGAGAGTATAGCTTGGTGCAGAAGCCCTGGGTTTAATCCCTAGTATCAAAAAATAATAATAATTTCTGCTTTAGGATCTATTAATTATGACAGGTAAGATTCTGACGTTTCTGAGACTCAGTTTCCTCATCTATAAAATGTAAGTTATGCTACTTACCACATACAAGTATTATTTCAGGAGAAATACACAAAATAGCATCTATATGCCCAATGCTGGGAACATTCATAGGTATAAATGTCAGTGTACTTTCCTCTTCATGCTTCTGTGCCATTCAAAGATTGCTTTCTCTTCTCTAGTGGGAATAATGTTTGTTTTTGTTTTATAAGGAAAGCAAGACATGTTTGAAAGAGTTATCTATCTTAACACTGAGAAAAATGAATTCTAGATATTTATCAAAAAGCAATTACTATATTGCTCCTAGAAAAATTTGTAAGTTGTACTTAGTGTGAAGTATCTTTAAATTTACCTGAGCGCATAAGCACATGTAATGATCATTTATGCATCACTCCAAGGAGATGAATACATATTGTAGAATTTTACTGATCAGAAAACTGAAGTCTAAGATAATGAGCTACTTGCTCAAGTTGCACAGCTAATAAATATAAACTTGAGACTAAGATCCTGTTCATTTTATCCATAGACTAAAATGTTTTTTGCAGGGCGTTGTGCAGACAGGGAAATCATCATTGTCCTTATCTTTAAAATGTCACTTCAGCATCTTTCTACAAAGAAGCCAAGTTTATATACTTAAATTACCTGTGAGGTCTAATGACTTCATCTTCCTTTTAAATAAAGATAATTTACTTCCAGCATTAAGGTGAGGAAAGATAATGTCAGAAAAGCAAGAGTAATAGGTAATAGTCATGTATGTGCCTCAAGGCTCAAAATTCAGAGATCCCAGTGGAGTTAGTGTAAAATTGAATGGACTGGAAATATTAAAATCAATGTGCAGCATCTGTTAATTTTCACTTTATTTGAAATAAAGTTACATGTGCATTTTGTTCTAAGAAAATGCTTTTCTAGAAAAGCCAGATGAATTCAAAACAAATAACTTACAAAGCAAGATGCCTTTATATACAGTGTCTCATTCTAGTAAGATAGTAATACTCCAAAATTTAGTGTATGTGCTTCTCAGTGTTATATCTTTTTCAAATTTCACCTGGAGGTTGTGTGTCATGGAATTCTGAGATTTTCACTTTTTAATTTGGTGTTGTTCTGGCTTGAACTTTAAATCTATCTCACACTGTGGTTGCTTTATGTGTTTCTCAATCTTTAGGCGGAAATAACTATTTTAAAGTAAGTCTTAACTGTCATTATTTTTATCTCAAATTATTTCATTGTATGTATCAAATAAAGTAAAGGCTTTTGGAAGTCAATATGTAATGAAATTATCACACCTTCTAAGATTAGCAAAGTATTTAATTCCTTATTCTTGCTTTTTCTTAATTTTCTATCTGATAGTTATACCTTAAGAAAGGTAGAATATGGCTTGTTTCTCTTTTGTCTGCTATAGTACCCAGAACAATGTATAGGGAAATAATTACACATAAAATGTTATTTAGCACAAAGCATTTTATTTACTTCTTTCTGCATTTTTGTGAAGTAAAGCAAGTATTGTTATCTTAATTTTGCTGTGGCAAAAATAAAGGCAAAGAGCTCAGGCAAGTCATGTTAGGCCGTTATGACCTGTGTTCGCCATCATCAAAACCAGCAATGTTTCTGCCTATACTTTTGGTTAGTTTGCTGCCAGATTTAAGGATTTAAGGGCAATATTGGCAAGCATCTATTCCTATAGCAGAGAAAATGAAACATGCCAAGCCATAGCTAACTTTTACTGTTCATCACTGTTTCTCAGAGTTTAAGGACGGATACCCTACTGACATTGGTCATTTATGATATGACACACTTAGCTTTCACAGATTCTGTGTGTATTTTCAGAGTTTCCAAGGTTTTTTGCTTAAATACTCTGTAACTTTAGCCAAAGATCTCAAGATGAATGTTTGTTCTGAGTCACTTCTGTTGGATTTAGGCTATCAATCTGAGGTCATTGAGCTCTTTACTGAAAAGTGACTCTTTTCCCCAGTTTCTTTCAACCATGCTTCTACTGATTAGAGATGATGAGATTTTCATTTACCTCACTGGAAGTTATATTGCCAGCTTTCAGGAATGACAGCCAGAAAGTGTTCCTTTGTCTTCATCAAAATAACTCTGCATAGACAGAAAAAAGATAGTGTGTTTGATACAATTTCTATGAATGTTGCTCATTTCTTTAATCCAGAGTTGTTTTTGCAGGAATTCTTTCATGGACGATGAGAACATTGAAAAACCACAAATGTCATTTGATGCAAATGACAGTAAAAAAGGTAAAAGCATATAGTCTTGTTTGGATCAACATGAGAGTATTTCCTAGCCAAATGATATAAAAATGTTTACCTTCATTAGCAATGAAAAGTGAAATTAGACAAATAAATGCTATTTTCCTTCAAAATCAGAGGTTTCTTCTTGAAGATAATAATAAAGTTGGAAGAAGTAAAGGGAAATAAATATTCTCAAAATACTTTTAGAGGTATAAACTAGAACAAATGAACTAAAAGGCCACTTAATAGCATATAAATTGTTCATACAAATCAGAAATTCTACTGTTAGATACTCATTTCAAGGAAATAATTAGGAATGTATAAAATGAAAACAAATAAATTGGTAATAAATGAAAAATATTAGAAGCTACCACTATTGCCATAGAGTAGATTGGATACATATATGGAGTTATATTCAATGAAAATTTAAGATCATTCCAATATCATGGAAAATATTTATGTCATGGTAGACATTCAAACATATTGTTCAATGTAACAATTGGCTATTAGCAACATGAATCTCAAGTCAAATTAATGCTGATTTTGTTTTCTTTGTTTTTATTTTCTCCTCTAAAGAATATCTGAGATTTTGCCACAAAACATTTATAATTTTAAGAAAAGAACTCTAAGATGTTCCCATCCATATTCTGTACTTTTAAAAAGTTCAAAGCTTTTCCTGTTACAAACCAGGATTTAATACAATAGAGTTCTCAGTGTGTTTGCCCTGGATCTGGTCAATGGTAATAGCATCACCTGAAGGGTTAGAGACTCAGGATCTTCTCAATCATAATCTCAGGATTAGAACCAATAATTTGCATTTTAACAAGCCTTTCAGATGAGTCTGAAGTATGCTAGAGTTTGAGGATCATTAAATGAAAAAAGAAGAAGGAACAGTGAAGAATTAATGATAAATGGGTACTAAGACTGCCCTTCTCTAGCCTATCATTTTTATCTTTCAATGAGTTATTTAAAAGCCTGTGTATATGTATTTGTCTATTTTTCCCGTAAGTATCTGTTAGAGAGTTTTCTAGATAGGTTAGTACAGGATAAGTAGTGTAACCAACTAGATACAATTTTTAAATTCTAATGGTTTTGGAAATTATACTCCCCAGATCATACAACTAAGCGAAACTTCAGTGGCTTACTTTCAGGCAAAGAATGGCATTTAGATCATTTGTTTTCTTCATTAATATTTTCCTAAGTGAAAATCAATCAATTGTATTTCAAGTCAAATAACTTTGGCTTCATTGTGATTTTCAGCTTTACTTAAAAATGTTCACTGGTGTAATGAAAGCAAAATAACAAAATGTGAATATTATTAAATTATCATTTGTTTAAGATAACAAAATATGTGTCTTCAAATCTTAATAGTCTTCATTTTAAATTTGTTTTCTTTTTTAGCTGCAGTTCCACAAATTTTGAATGAAAATAAAGATGTACAATGCAGTAATGGTGAGTTGAGATTAAATTTCAGCAATATAATCAAAAGTTCAGGCACAACCTTTCTTTGAAAAAGCATTTTATTTTATCCTATTTGAGTACCCTTGGCTACTAATTTTAAGCAGATTTTAAGAGGTTGCATTTATGGTTGAGACAATAACTGTTGATTTTGCATAAAAAGAGTATTGTAAGTTATCCATCTTTGAAAATGAAATGATGTTTGGATTTATTTATCCACAGTAACATCTAAAGTAATTTTGAGGGCTCTGAGAGGTTCTAAGTGTTTATATTGAAGATTCCTCAAGGGAAAGAGGTTGGCTTAGTAGCTTTGTACATTGATCTTTAGGGACCTCTCTGCTTGACATGATTTCTTTCTAGGCAGATGATTGCTGTGATGGAGAATACTTGAGTAGAATTGTCCTTGTAATAGTCCAGAGTTTTTGAGCCATTTTCAATTTATTTTGTTAAAATGTATGAATTTTTACCAAACCATAATGTATTATCACAATGATCATGCAAATACATCTTTAAAGAAAATCTAACTCAGTTTTAAAAATCACAAGGTTTTTAAATTCATGAGTAGGATTTTGAAGCTGGCTATTCAGGTTTTATGTTCATTGCTCCTGAATTTTCTTAATATGCAATAGTGTATGAAGCAAAAAATAAAACTTCTGTAGAGTAGACTTTTTACTCAATGTATATCTTTTAAATATGGCTATATTTATTTGTCTGTTTTTTTGTGTTACAATTAGATAATTGAATCATAGATAATACAATTCCAATAAAACATTAAAGTTGAATACAGTGGAATGTATGGGCTTAGGCTTAATTCATTATAAATAGAAGTTCTTCTAATTTAATAAAATGCATCTTCAAAGTACAGATAGGTTCCTTCATAATGTTTTAACACTACCACTGAAATAATGACAAATAATACAACAATAGAATTTAATAGTGTTCACAAAGGCATCCAGTTAAAATAACACTTTAAAGAAAGTATTGTTAATAAGGAACAAAGAATAGGTATTACTTATGCTGTTCCTTCCCTGTATATACTGCCTGGTCCCCTATCTTTTTTTTTTTTTTGAAGGTAGTAGAAATACAACAGAACAAGACAGAACAAAGCCAATTGAGACAGTACAGTGAATTTGGTACAGAACTTCACAGCAGGTTACCAGGATAACAGTAATAGGTACTATAGTATATCTCATTATCGTCACAATAGTTGTCTAGTCAATTAAGTATAGCAAAATCAAATCAAAGACCGAACATTATAAAATCAATCAAAAGAGAATATTGAATAGAGTAAAGCAATTAATCATAATGAAACAAAACTGAAAACAACACTTGCTTTCAAAAAGAAGATAGAGGAGACCCCCATATTTGCTATGTTGCACATAGTCATCCTGCCAAGAGATGCTCAGACCTCTGTCCCCAGTTGCTAACGGGAGAGGGGAGTGTTGGGGTGTTTGATACCAAGCCCGTGCACGGTAAGCTCAAGAGACACTACTGAGTCTCCTCCTGGCTCACGCCGGAGGAAGACACTTACCAAGAGGGCAGACGGATTGCTTCTTTGTGCAGGCTCCTGGGTTCCACCATGGCCGTGGCCAGATCTCGGGGGCCCGTCTCTGCTTCTCCTCTTGGCCCTGGTCCCCTATCTTTAGAAAAATAATAGTCTATATTCTCTTAGGACACTATTGTTTAGAAAGTGATGCAATATGATTAATAAGAAAATGAGGAGAAAAGTTATAATAAACATGTGCTGGGCATCTACTCTATGTGAGTCCCTACCTTAGAAAACCACTTCACCTCTTCTGGAATCTGTTCTTAGTTGACAAATGAAAGACTTGCATTGGATGATCTCATTTTGTTTTGTTTCTAGGTAACATGGCAGGTGAACATGTTAGATAATGTCTGTGGCACTGTTCTTGTTTTTCTGTAGATAAAATATGGTACCACCTGGATTTTCCTAATTAATCTTCTTAATTTTATGTTATAAGATGTTTTAAAATTTATTTGATAATGGGTCAGAACAGGTAGGATTATCTTTAAGATTCCTGGTTGTTTTGTGTTCAATATGAATTATGATTATTCCTCAAAGAGCAATAAAATTCTGTGGTTAAAAGAAATTCATTAAAAACAACCCAAAACTTGGAACTGCTTTTCCCCATAACTTGCTAAATACACTAAGCAGCCTGCTACCACCATACGTCACACTAGGTTCTCTGTAGATCTAAGGTAAGCTGGCCTGCAACAAGTCGGGACTGGGGTGGGAACGATGCCAAGGAAACACCAGGTGTTGTAGGCAGCAGTGCTGATGATTCAGCTGAAGATGATGTCAGAGTAAATCAGCTTTCAAGCAGGGGTCTGGGATCCAGGCTCAAACCAGAAGTAGAGTTTCTGGGGGAAAAAATAGGATAGAAATACAAAGATTTATTCAGTTTGATTGCTTTTGTGCATGATAGTAGCTAATTCTAAGACACAGTCCTAAGAACTAGACTAAAGCACACATCGTCACAGAAATAAAAAAAACCGGGTCTTGTTGATACAATGTTGTCTGGTTGGGAGAAGCAAATGCATGGGGAGGAAGAGCTTGTGAAATGCCTTGGTTACCTTCTTAGGACTTAAGTTTGACTCTGAAAATGGTGAAAAACCACTAAGAATTGGAGACATCATCAGATTTGATTTTAGAAAAGTCACTGTGTCCGCTGTATGAAAGAAGCGGAAGAGGCAGCTGACATAATAATCTCCTTTCTCTAAATTTAGTTTTATAGATTTCTGTAGTGACGTCTGTTGTCTTTTGTGTTTATATGTTGTAAAATATCACTGAACATTTTATGGAAGACCGTACAAAGATACTTCCATTTTGCTGATTTCTATAGAATTATCTTGATTTTGCAGAAATTTTCCTATCAAAAAAACCCTGACAGAACAAAATACTTATTGATATTTCTTTGACGAACATTTTACTAAGTCACAGGGTAATTTGTTCTTTCTAAACATTTACACTGACTATAATTTAACAGGCATTAGTGTATGTGCCTGTTAAATTATAATATACTTGTGCCTCCAAAGCTGTTTTCCTTCTTTTTCTCACTAAGATACTGCTGTAAAAAGTTGTACTAAAAAAGAAAAAGATTTACTTAATGTCTTAGAATCAGCAGTATGAAATTATACTCTGTATTCCAGAAAAGGAGCAGAAAATAGAATTTCCTCCTTACGCTTTATGGCAGTTTCTCATGAGAAGGTGGCCTGGGAAACCAGTTGTCTCAGGCTGCCCTTGTGACTGTTTTTGTGTGAGTGTTTACTGTAATGCTGGAGTTTGCATTCTTTGCTCCACCTTGCTGTGTGTAAACTACTATATCAACCTAATGGCAGTTTAATGATGTTTCCCATGAGGAAATTTTCCTCATAGCCTGCTGGTTCCCTTCTGTCACCACCCCATAGAGTTATTGCCCACTTTTCCACAGTTGTTTGATATATGCCACAGATATCACATACATCAGCTCACAGGACAGACATTTTCTCCACCTTCTATGCCTTTAAATTTTCAAGGCTGAGGGGGAAAAAAGCCGTCTGTACAGCACCAACTAAAGTCAACAGCTGCTGTATGTAAATTCTACAATATTTGACAAATTGAAAATGCAGCTGAAGTCACAAATCAACTACGACCAAGATGCTGAATGGACAGTCAGCCCGGCAGTGATTCCTGAAATTCTTCAAAGGATTTAGGAAAAAAACATCCTAATGATATATGCTTTTGAATAATTCATCCATTTCACAGTTTTCTTTGCTGTTTTTGTTTTTAATCAGATAAAGACACACTGTGCCGTCTCACACAGATCTTTACGCATCCACATTTGGACCTAAATCCTGAATTCGATGCACAGATCAGAGATTATTACTCAGAAGTCCCATTTGATGTGGTGATGCTGACAATTGGAGCGAAGACTTCTAAGTGTCAGTGCCAGGTGCACCTGCATGAGCGGGCGGGACCCAGGTATGGGACGCTGGCTGGGAGGGAATGAGCTGGCTCTCTGGGAAACAGGCACTTGACACAACCTTGGCTCAGGAAAGCGGAGCTGCAGCGCCATTTGGAAATATTGCCAGGGTGCGAGCTGTTTCACTTCTTAGGCAATAAGTGTTTTAAAAGCGCGCACTGGTACTCCACTGATTTACCGGCAATCTGTGGCTAACCTGTGCAGCAATGGAACAGAGAGGATCTTGTTTTATCCATGAAGCGAATGTCTGTACTGTCATCTTCATGTTTTCAGACAGTTACGGTTAATCCTTTGCAATGGTGAACAGTTCAATCCTTCTACCTCAAGGCAACTCTTGAAATAGTCAGGGGTTTGTTGATTAAACATGTTGGTGACAATTTGTAGATACGAGATCACTAACTTTCCTATTCCTGCAGTGAGTTTATTTATTTATTTTTTTGCTTTGAAAGGCACCGATTCTTCTGTTTGTAATTTCAAACACAGACTAGAACTTTACTACATGCTGTGCCTGTAGTGAAGAAAACAATTGCCCTTTCCCTGCTGTAGAGAAAGAAATGCATGTGGCATTGCTGGCAGACAGAGAATCTATTAGAAATGAAACATCATTCAAGTCACCAATCTGGGGCCCAGCCTTTGTAATTCTGAGCTGTTTGTTTACCTATTCCATGGAGTGGTGTCTATGTTTAAAATAGGAACCATCACCATTTTTGTATAGTTATTGTATTTTTAAATGACGTATAAGACCCTGACAAGTAGTTAACATTAATTTCCTTTCACTTAATGAATGGCAGACATAGCTCATCTTGTAAGATGGCTCTTGGCTGTAACAGTACAATGAAAGAGTAATTTAATTTTTTCATATTTTTTATTCTATAAAAATTCAAGAGGAGCAAGTTGAGGAAAGAGTATATTTAACGAACAACTTATCATTTGATTATTATCTTAATTGTTGTAAATCTTTGTATAGGGCTATTCAAAAATGACTGTAATTTGTAGACTTACATAAGGAACTATGACTTCATGCATGTGTACATTTGGAATACTTTGGTCCCTGAGAATCCTAAATAATTTTAATTAACAAGCCCAACATTTATTGGACCTCTAACATAGGCTAGACACTAGTTCATAAGTTTTATATGCATAATTGCATTACAAGGCATAGTTTATATTTTATATTTCTTATGAAATGGTACAGACTTTACCTATTTTTTTTTTTTACAAATAGTAGGTATTTAGTAAACATTGATGTCTGAATTAGTTTGAGCTGAATAAATGTCCATTCATGTTCACTGTCTCTCTATTCTCTTTCTATCCTCCCCCTAGCTTTGCCAAATACCCTCTAGGTTTAGGAATGAACAAAATCTCACTGCTCGTCGTGGATGAAGCTCCAGCAGAGGCTGAGACTGTGATCACATATAAATTCTCCATTTATAGAGAAGACCGCCCAAGTCTCCCCTTTTTCGAGGATTTCAAAGCTTGTGGTTTTGTGCAGGTAAGTGAACTCTACATTTGCACTTGAGTTGAATTGGAAATGGCTTGTTAACCCAGATGAAAAATGCCAAACAAAGAAATCATAGGCTCTTAGATTTAAACTGTGGTCTCCAAAAGTGAGTACCAGGCAGGTATCTCAGGCATCTCACTGTGAATGGTTTTCTTCTTAGCATGCTGGCTGCTCTCTGCATGTATTGTGTTCAGGACATTGATTGTGGTTTCTGTTTTAAAAAATGTCTGAGTAATAACACTTACTTATGAAATTGGTTTCACATTTCTCTTTTAAATTGTGCTATTTTTCTTGGATTTGTCCCTGGATCTACTTTTGACATTTTAAACTAGATTCAACAGAATTCATTTGAAAGAATGAGAGGGACACTTATAAAACTTTTACAGAAGGGATACTGAATGAATGAAATGAAATTTGCTTAGGACAGATATGCTTCTCATTTGCTTTTTATACCACAGTCATACCTCAAGGCTGTATTTGAGAAACACATACTATTTTGTGTTTTTGGAGGGACTAACTGTTACGGTGAGATTTTTGTCTTGTTTGAGAGTTTTACCCTCTGCTTTTGCCTTTTTGTAGTACTGTATGCATAATCTTCTATAATATTTTATATCTTATATCATACAAGTGCTCTCACTTCAGATGATTCCAGACAAGTAGTAATGTGTACTAATTCATTCAGAAAATATAACTGCAAATATACTCATGTCATAGCAAAAGGATGAATATACTATTGGGTACTTTGAAGTGTAGAGGATTCCTAAAGGGAGATGTGTTCAGCTGGGCCGTGGTGGATAGTATGAGGACCATGTGTGCTTGTATTTTTATTTATTGGCCAAGCACCATAATCCTCACTCTCATAATCACAAATATCCCATCTATCCCCAAAAAGTTCGTACCATTTCATAAGGACACCTATCTCTGAGATTTTTATTTTGTAAGAAATTACATATCTTTTATTTATGAATTATCATTAAAGTAAAAGGACTTTCACTTTGAACTAAAGAATATTATAAAGCAAGACAGAAAGACCATTTTGAAGGTTAAAAATAGTTGTACTTTTAAAAGGTAGAGCAAAATAGGGTTCCAGGGACAAATAGGTTTACAAAGTAATGGATTAAAGCTAATGATTATTTTTTGCTCTAAGGATTCCTGATCTTTAATGTGCTAATTTAAGTACTTCACAAGGACCATGACTTAAATTATATACAGACATTTAATGCAAAGTAAATATACACAGTGTGCTACATATTTGACGTTACTTTAATGGAATAAATATTAATACTTATTTTGTTGAAGAAACATTGGGGTAGAGTTTGGAAAATTTCAAAATATGTTTCTGTTCTAGTTTTCCACTTTTCAGTTTGTTTTATTTGAGTTGCTCAATCTTTTTCCAAATTGGAAAACAAATGATAAAGCCATGCCAAAAATGCTAAAAAAAATATGAGTGAGACCCTAGAGGAAGATTTGCTCTTAATAAGCATTTGTGTATTTGTGTATATAGAATTGTTTACAAACTAATTTTTTTATCACTGTGATAGAATAATCTGCCTTTCACACACTGCTGGTGAAATGTTTGGTGGCTTTGGGAAACTTTGCCTACATTTGCTAAACATAATTCTATAAGATAACCAAGTTAAATTAAGTCTTGCATCTATCCTCTGTATCACAATTATTCATAATAGTTGAAGGTTTAAAACAATTAAATAAGAGAAGAGATAAGTGCAACACTGTTGAAATACCTAAAAATACGTCATATTACTAATACATACACCATGGAAGAATCTTCCATATTTATGTTGATAAAGAGAAGCCAGACATACACTGTAATTTTATTTTTATGAAGTTTCAAATGGTAAAAAAAAAATCTATGATGACAAGATTTAGAAAAAGTGTTTATCTAGAATATGTGGACACATCTAAGCATGGAGGACTTTTGTAAATAAATGGCCCACATCTTGATCTGAATGTTTACATATGTAAACACGAAGTATATAGATATATAAAAATTCAATTGTGAACTTAAGATTTCTGTATTTTACTGAATATAAGCTTTATTATATATAAAACATATATGTGCATTTGGATATATTTACATATTAGTTGTACCTCAGTAAAGTAAGAAAAAAATATTAGGGAGGAAACATATATTGTTACCTTATAAGACATGGTTCCCCTCTCAAATATATTGATTGAAACAAGTTAATTACTATGCAATTAATTTAGAGAATAGATTACATTAACAATCTGTTAAATAGAAAGAAAACTACTAAGTATTTTTTGTGGACTAAAGCCAACAAATGATTGTAGAAAAGTATTTCAGTCATTTAAAAGAATAATTTCCAGAAGGCCTTAATTTAAAGTTTATGTGTGGTCCTACAATAAGTACTGTATTTTATAACGTGGAACAGTATCTATTAAGCACTAGTATTTTTCAACTTGTCTTTTAAAAACTGTCAAATGAGTGAACAGAAAAATGTGTCATGAATAACAAAGGTTGCTGTAGACACCTAACTAGGCTCTAGCCACTTGGTGAACTGGAAAAAGTAACAGCAGAGGTAGGATTTCCTCACCTTGCACACCAGCTGAAATTGGAATTCAGAGGCCTTTCTCTTATTTTTTTGAAGCTTAATCTCATTAAGATCTCAGGTTTCACTGCAAGCTCACAGCATGGCAAAGGTTCCAATACAAAGAGCAAAGAATGAAATTCCTATTGCCCCATCAATTCTAAGGTATTTGAGAATGTCCAAATTAAAATTGCTAAGGAAATTTATCTCACGAGACTTAAAAAACTATTGGTTTTTCAAACTCCTCTTCTCCTTTTCTGCCAACAATTATTGTGCCAGTAGTCTTAGGGTTCAAGGTCAGAATAAAAATAGTGTAGATTAAATGATTCCCTAAAACTTATACATGTAAAGCTAAGAAGAAATGCATCAAATTTTATCATTCTTTACTTTTGTTGAAAAGGATAATTACAAATTCTTTGTACCTGAGATTGGTTAATTTATTAAAAACAGAAACTTATTTTCTCACAGTTCTGGAAGCTGTAATCCAAGGCACTGACGTTGATGTCTGATAAGGGTCTTTTCCATAAATCCCTACATGGTAGAAGGGGGGAAAAAAGGCAAAAAAGGAGCAAACTGTCCCCACATACAGGGAAAGCCAAAGAGAAAAAAAAAAAAACAAAAAAAACCCTAAGCGAGTTCTCTTTATTCTTTGCTGAAGGCACTAATCCATACAGGGGGGCCTTGCAATTTATTCATATCCCCAAAGGCCCTTCCTCTTAATATTACTGCAATGAGAGTTAAATTCTAGCCAGTGAATTTTGGGGGACATTCAGATGCCAAAATTCCAGGCATACCAGACACAAATGCCAATCCATAACAAAAATAAGGAGATAGAATTCAATTATTAATCACTCAAGCCTCTTAATTTTTTCTTCCTCTGTGTTTTACATTTTGGGCATCAATTCACTTCACCATTTTACCAAATGACAACAAGGAATAGAAATCAAGTATAAAGCATATTATCCAATTAAAAATTAGTTAACATGAGTTTTGGTGAATAAAAAGGTCAGTTCATTAGATACTTTGTAGCATCTATATTTTCCAGTATCATTAAATACCTACTCTTTGAATTTATTTAATGTCTACATTCCAGTTTTTGTTGTGCCAGTTGGAAAATGTAGGTGAGAGCCATAGAGCCTCCCCAACTGTAGCTATTCTGGGTGAGGGAATAAGGACTAATTTACATATAGATGTAACTAGATCAGGGCCAGGGTGTCTCAACCTCGCCAATACTGCCATTTGGAGCTGAGTAATTCTTTGTTCTGGGAAGGTGTCTTGTGTGTTGTAGGATGTTTAAGATCATCCCTGGTCTCTACTCACCAAATAATTTCATTAATAGATCTTGTGCCCACGTCATGACAAACAAATGTGTCCCCATGCACTCCCAATGCTCCCTGAGGGGCAAAGTCAACCACAACTGAGAACCATTGATTTAGGCCAGTGAGAGTCTCTGCTTTTTCTACTCTCCTGTATATTAACTCTAAGTGTGAATAAAGGTATACCCTCAATATTATATTTTGGAAAACTACATTTATCTTGTTTCCTCTTTATAATTTTAATCATTTCTAGTCAATGGAACTATTTTGACAGCTCTTTATTTTACTCAATAATCAGCCATCATTTCAGTCTAATGCAATAATTGTATCCACAAATATGCATTCAATTACAGAAAACATGTTCTTAATGAAATGTAAGAACATCATACAGCATACTTAGGTTGTTATTTCATTTTGATTTACCCATGAATAATATACTGTTTTGCTGTTAGAAAGAAAGTTTTAGAAAGTAATAAATAAAGTGTTATTGTGCCTGGAAAATGTCATATTTTGGAATTAATAAAATATATTTATGTTCTAAGGAAATTAAAATACATATGGATAAATATTTCTTCAAATATCCTTTCCCAAATAAAAAATTTGACATGGATAACAATATAATAGCCATAGAAATTGATTTGTGTAGATGATCTATGCTTTCTTCTACATTCTGTCCCCAAATGGTTATGCCAGAATAAAGCCATAAATAACATCTTCAGAAAAGTCATATAGGAGAAGCCTAGGAGGCTATGTGCTATGGATCTATTTGCTAGAACCAGTTTTCAACTTAAAATGGATTATAATTCATGAAGGAAAATACCAAGGAAAGAGAAAATAGTATTTTTAAAGAGATTTGTTAATGTTTAGCTATACATTAAAAACTGGCATTTGCTGCTTTTTTTAACTAGTCACTTAATGTTGAATTATTGAATGGTGTGTGAATGACTTCCATTATAGTATTTGGAAATGCTTCATAAGTCCCTCATTTATTTTTGTACCATCCCAAACCATAGAGAACTATTATTAAAAAAAAAAGTTCAAAGTGATAGTTGTCTAATATCTTAACAAATCTCCATAATAAGAGAACAAAAGTACATCAATCAATACTTATTTGGTAAATCCTGTTAGTTTTCAAAATTGTAATATCCATTAAGTACCCATTTTTGTGGTTCTTAGTTATCTTGGCTACTTCAACCTACCAAAGGAGTGAGATTTAGGTTTCCGACTTTACAATCTGTCCTGTAGTGGAGGGCTCTCCACCAGCAGTGGGTTATTAAGTTCCTGCTATGTGTCTTCATCTTTGAAATACGCTGTATGCTGCAGGGGAAGGCAATAGCAGCAACAGCAGCAGAGCCTGTTGTGGAAGCAGTAATGCAACGTTTATAGAATTTGAGTATGTGGCAAGCATTGGCCTAAGTATTTTGTCTTCTCGTCTTATTTAATGTCCACCACAACCTTGAAAATAGCTGCTATTTTATCCCCTTTTCCTTTCTTTTCAACATAGGGAAAACAAAGAGTTGAGGTGTTTAGAAATCATGCTCATGCTTCCTACGTGACAAGTGTAATTAGTGACAAAGGTGGGATTTGAGTACAGGTACATCTCGACTTACACTAGTATTGCATCCTTTGAAATCCTTCACATGCTGGAAGTACCCTGTTGAAAACTGATTTAATACTCCTAACCTACTCAACATCCTCCTTTCGGCTCACCTGTTTAAACATGGTCAGAGAGGTGAACACTGTCACGGCCTCTGAATGTATTACTGTGCCTGACAGCGTAGGTGGCCCTGCTCTTCTACTTCACTCTGTAGCCTCTGCAGCACCGGCATCAATTTCATTATCAAAGACCCAGACAGCGTACATTCTTACAAGCCTAGTTAAGCGACCCCGACTCAAACATCTACCCTTTCCCAGCATTGCGAGCTTTGTGTTCATAGACCAAACGATCTTTACCACCTGTCTTCAGAACCCACGTAGCATCAAGGTAGGCACATCTGAGATTCTAAACGTGCAGGGCTTGGTGGCAGGGAAACATTTACACATGTACAAGACATGGGAATCTTTATTTGACATTCAGTTTTCTCAAAACACAAGTGAAGACGAGATAATTACATCCTTATACTATGATCTATTTGTGTGATTATATGAATGATCCTTCTGTGCTGGTGAAAGAGTGATGTTAAACACTCACTGTGTGAGTTAATGTAACTTATGGTCAGATAATTTATTATTTAAATCAAAACTTTGCTCAGTACATCTGTTCTGCATGTTTCTCCAGACTACGTCTACTTCCTTTACAAGAAAAAGCAAATTTTTACTACTGTTACACAGCAGAGCCAGTACAAGGTGCAAGAGAACTGCATCTTCTTGGCTTCCAACAGCATCTAGAGAAGCTCCTGAGTACAAATTTCTGCTACCTTCCCTCATTTTTTGCTTGACATCTGTGCTTTGGCATCCTAAAAATTTATCTGCAGATTGCTGAACTAGACAGGGAAATAGAAAAGAATGATAGAGTTTTTGTGGTTGTCCTATCAAAGTAACTGGATCTCAAATGTGACATTTGAAATGGGTTGAAGTTAAGAGAAAGGAGAAGAGAGCATCCCTTTGATAACTTCAATCCTTAATGCCTACTGCTCATGAGATTTAGTTGCTGCTATGGGCTCCAGCCCTTTTATTGCTCATTTTCCTTGTTTAAAATACTAACCCTAGCACGGGTATAGATCAAGAGAGAGATGATGGTAAATTTTTGGGACCATGTTATCCAGTTCTGTAAGTCTTCCTCTCACAATCAAACCAACTCTAAAATATGATTTATTTTTAAAAAGACATTTTCAAAAACGAATTTTAATTCCTTATTGGACAAGTTATTAAAGCAAAATATTCCTCTGGTTCTTAACTGTTTGGAAGAAGTACCCCCTTTGAATATCTGATGTCAATTTTGATACCTTAACACAGGAAGCAACGTACACATCCAAGGCTGTATACTATTTCAGAGGTATGATAAGCCTGGTTTAAAAAAAAAAAAACTTCTATCATAGTAACTCATAATCTGAAGCAGGATATCATGAGCAGTGACAACCGTGATAGGAATAATTTCATTTCTTTCATGAATATACCTGATGATAATTCAATTTATTATCTGCTTTGGAACCATAGTAAAGATTTACATATATTGTATCATTCATAGTTTAAATAATAAATACATTACTATTTATATAACAGTATAGCATTTTGGAATTGTGTATAGTCTTTCAATCCTCTCTATTACTACAAAGAACTGGCAATTATTGTACTGCATTTCTCAAAGCTAAACATCACCAACTCTTAATATATACTCTAGCCATAAATGTCTGTAAGATGCCACCTTGCCACTGCTTTCCCCTCCAAGGATCAAAAAGTGGTCATGAGACACAAAGGTAATGGTAACTCCTGAAAACTCAGGGAAAATTAATAATCCATCATTGGAATTGTTTATATTGTCATTAGTCAAAGATACTGATGTGCTTTCTTTCAGCAGGATATAACAAATCGTTTTTTGTTCAAAGAAAGCTTGGCCCAATGCTCCAATTAGGTAATGCTGAGAAAATTTCCACATCCATTTAACTATGACATTTCTTTTAATAGACATGTGTTGTAGGAACAAAAAATGGGGAATGGAATATTCTTTGCAGATGGTTTCACCAATAGCAGAACCACAGGCCAGTTTGGCACACGTTCCCTGAAGACAGAATTGGGAGCCTTTACTGTTTTGACGTATTTAACTTCTTTTGAAAATGCTGCTAATTTGTCTTGTTTCCTTTCTCATTCATGTTCCATTTTTAAGGCAGGACTGAATTTAAAACATTGCACACGACCTCACCTTCAAAGCGGAATAGGCTCTCTACCTCAGTGGCCCTCCTGCTCCTCAAGACCTCGTTCTTCTGTACTGGTGGCGCAGACTTCCAGGCAATTATCTGAGGTTTCACTAATTCCCTCCCCCGACACTGCTCATTCCTATACCTCCCACTCTCCTGATGATAACCTTTCTAGATCTAACGATTTGGAAAAGAAATATTGCATGTGGGACTCCTGACATGACATAGTATTTTAAAATTAAACTTCTAACAAAGATAGGAGACCTGGATTTCAAAGGTGTAAGAAATAGTAGAGAGGGAGAAATTTTCTTCAAGTGAAATAATCTTTCTAAGATACTTTGATGAAAACTACATGTGCTGTGTGGATTTGAGCCACAGATCACTACTGATTTTTTGGAGATCCTGGGAAAATTTCTTATCATAAGATAGGAATAAAAGTCTCCCTAGACAGAAGTTTTAAGGAAAAAAAATCCAGTTAATGTTATGAAGATCTTGAAACAGTGTTTGGGGACATAAAGAGCTCATAAAATTAAATATAAATTAAACATAAATAAAATATGTCTTCATATTAGTTCAAGAGGAAAGTTTAAAATAGACATTTTGTGCAGTTTTCAGGGAGAAAGGATGGGAGGAGGAATGTTTTATTTATTTATTTTAAAGAAAGATAGAGGGAAAAAAAGATAGATATAACAATAAAACCAGGTTTCAGAACAAGTTAGTTGGACCATTAAATAGTTGATAGTAAATTGTGTTAGAGACTTTCAGCTTGCTTATATTGAAGTTTACATTTAATCAGTTGTGAAAATATGAAGAGCTATGCTAAATAAATTACATATGCTAAGTTGTACAATAAATTTTTGTATTGAATGTGATCTTTCAAAATTCCAGAATTGAGTGTAAGTTTTGCCTTAAACACGTACTCTAATTTTGAAAACTGCATGATTAAATTTACACCTCATTTTACTACCAATTTCAGTTGAAGGACTAAGAATTTGTGAGTTAACAAAAGAAAAACCAATTTCTTTCCATCATGAGTGAGATCAATGTTCTTTGTGCCATTTTTCATAAAAAAGCAACAAAAGATAAAGATATTACCTGTTTTGTCATGTACAGGACACAATCATAATGTAATTTAAATTTTTCATGTGTATAATCTCTAAAAATGCACTTCATTTTGAAAGTTGTCATTTCAGAGATCTACAAATTTACTCATAATTAATAATAAAATAAATGAGGGAGCAAGCCTTACTCCATATATATTTGTACCATAATTTCAATAAAAAGTGCTTACTACTTTCTCTCATTTTAAAAAATCATAATTTGTTCTAAATGGCTTTTGATTATTTCCCAAATGCTAATGTATCTTCACAGATTAGAGATTTGTTCCCTTTGAGAACTTTTACAATGCATGCTATTTAACATGTATTGAGCTGTTATTAGGTGGCAGTTACTATTGTAATTGCTTCGCATTTATTAACTCAATTTCCAAAACAAAATCCAAGGTAGATAGTTTGGTGATTTTCCACATCATAGCTGAAGAAATGAAGGCACTGAGAACTTGCCAAGGTCACGTAGCTTGTAAGTAGCAGAGCCAATTTTGATCTTAGGCAACCTGGTTCCACAGCTCCATTATTTAGAAGCTCTTCTCTTGATCACTGCATAACATTCTAAAACAAGGTCGCTGAACCAAGTGTATATTTTCCAAAAGGCTTTGGTACCCAAAGATTAATTTTAAGATTATTACTTGAAACTTGCACTCATTACTTTTTCTATAGAAGAACATTTACAAATCAGATTGAGATATTTGGATCCTTCAAAACCCACTTAATACACGTTAATAATGCAATGGGAGAGGTGTGAGGAAAGAGACAAGCACGCCAGGAAGCCCTGTGACACTTATATGTAGGGGTAGGTGTGAGTGGCCACAGCTGACAATAGGAAATGTGAGTAGAGAAAGTTTAACAGAGGAAATGCTAGTAAAGGAAGTAGTGTGTGTTTCTGGCTGTAGAATTGACCTATACTTCTGTAGCCAACAGCTCTGCTCTTGTGAGGCTGAGTCTTGCGCTCCAATTCTGTATTACACTTTCGAGTTAGGGGCTCATTGGTATCCAGCAGCTCGCCTACATATAAGGAGGCCTCACTAACTTGCCTAAGTCCATTCACAATGCAGCGAGGTGCGTTTCTCTCATCGCTGAGACACAATCCCCAATATTCGCAATTTAAAGGAGGAGAGGTTTGTTTTGCCTCATGGTTACAGTGTGTGGTCGGCAAGCTCTGGACAGAAGCTGCATAAGGAAGGGGTCTAGCAGGGAAAAGCTGCTCACACTTTGGCAGCCAGGAAGCAAAGAGTGAAGGAACAAGCCAGGGAGAGAGATGCGTCCTTCCAGGTCGTGCCCCCAGTGACCTCCTCTTCTGACCAGACTGCATCTCCCAGCAGAAAGTCAGCTATCCCGCCCCCCATGATTTCATCATCAAAAGCTCCACCTATGTGTGTGTGAGGCTCTTGGAAGACATCTGGAGGTGGGCCGGAAGGCAAGGGTTATGGCCTGTGAGTGGCAGAGTAAGGAGGAGGACATGCAGTCAAGGGCTGACCCTCCTGACAGGCTGTGCCTCCTGTGGAAGGGCTCTGGGCGCAGACTGCCTGAGTTCTCCAGGCCAGCGTCCCATCCTTAAGGAAGTCATTAATGCGGAAACCATTCTAAATCTATAAAACAGCGCTGGAGTGCAAATTCCTGGCTGCTCTCCTTGACTAAAAAGGATTCGTCTTTAGAATATGTGCTTAACCACTCCATGCCTTTATTCATTAAATCTTAGAGGCCCTGTCTTGAATACCACAAAATATAAAAACTGTAAAAAAAAAATTGTTTTGATGAAAGGAATACTGTGTATTTCAGAGGTGGTTAAAAAATCATTAGGAAGAATCCTCCTTGAGTGTGGTTTCCAAGAAAGAGGCATACTTTGGTAACTTGAAAGTCTTCAATAATCGATCAACAAATGAGAGGTATTTTGTTAGATTATGCAATCAACATGGAAGAAGTAGTTACTCTATCAACTCTTAGTGCTGTTTATGGGGTTGCACTTTTGTTAGGAACTAAACAAATACATTTCTCTGTGTCAATACTGGCACTGAATAAAAAACTAATGATTCGTGTAAAATCCCCAAAATAGCCTGCGCTGCCTGGAGCTCTGGCATCTTCCTCCTCATGCTAAGTCCATCTGTGATCACAATAACCCTTCAGTCTGGCAGGCTGCCCTCCCTGCCAACTGGCCACACGCTGCCAGTGAACAGCCTCTTACCCCCTGCCACAGCCAGAGCACAAATATTAGATGAATTTCCTTTGAACTTTGTTTCCTCTTGGCTCTTAACATAGTCTAGCTGCTTGGAAGAAACAGGTTCTAGGAGCCTCAGAATCCCTTATTAATCATCCTCTTTTTTATCTGAGAAGCAAATATGAAAAGAATTTTTACATTTCTCTAAGGCATTTGATACATTGTATCATGATTAGAAAAGATGTCCTGTTTCATAAAAGATTTAATTAGAATCTGTCACTTCAGTGTGTGAAATATTAATTAGTTAGCCCTTAAAAGGAATACAAAGATTTCTCTGTATAACAATAATACTAACAATAACAAGGCAGTCATTTCTACGTAATACGTCTTCTAAGAACCTAATTCTTTAGGTACCGCCTGTGTAATTAGCTAGACATCAGCCAATCCATAGCTAATAATTCAATTTAATAAAATGATGTGTGTTCCATTTTCAGAGGAAGGATTTCAGAGTATTATATTCTTTTTAACACCATTATCCAGTTAGAGCATTTTTAACCATAATGATAATAATTTCCAGCTGTCCCAAATCCTAAAAGTAAAATACCACCCCCCAAATATATTTTGTTACTGAAACATGTGTAAACAATCATGAATATCTAAACCATACTAGGGTTGGTTTACAAACTCACTCCAAAACTTCAGGGAAAAAAATGCTTCTAATGAGTATGTTGATAAATACATTTGACTTCAAAAGTTACTTTTGCAGACCCACAAAATAAAAATTTCACTTTTTATCTGGTATAACAAAAATGGCATAAACTTTAAATTTCACAGTCAAAGAGAAAAAAAGAAATTCATGCAATTTAATCTTCAGATTTGGAAGCTCAGATTTTCCAGAACTACTCTGGGGATCCCAAGTGAAGAATTATTGGTTTGTTTTCAGTGAGATCCTAACTTAAGGGAGATCAAAGAAGGCCTCTGATTTGACCAAGAGTTTTTACTTCTATCAATATCTATCCATTTCTCTATCTATCATCTATCATTATATCATCTATCTATCTACCTCCTTATCTTTTTAAAAAAAATATTCATTATGTCAAGGAAGGCATTTAAGAGAATGTGTATTATAAATCTTAAACTACTTTAAAATATTTTAAATGAAATTACCTTTTATTTTTATTAAGAACATTCACAGCCTCATCCAAATTCTATTTTAAACAGCATAGATTCACCTTCCTTTATCTGAATATTGTTCAAGATGCTGAAATGATTGTTGATGTCTCAGCTAACCCTGTTCCTGCTACTTACTGTCTCTCTCTCTGCTGCCTCTCTTTGTCTCATTCTCTCTTGCTCATGCATGCATTTTTGCACACACATTCACACACAGAGGCACTGGCACCCTAAATGTTCCTAGGACAAAACCTAGGTTTTTGATTACTCTTATTTAGCATAATACCTGAAATATTCTCATTTAATACATTACACTTACATGATACTGTGCAAGCCTAGTATGAAATTAAATGCATGTTCTATTTTTGTTGTTATGCTCTTCATAGGAATAAGACATCCTTCCAAAATGTTTTGTAGCAGAATAGCACTGACAGTATTTCTGACCTGCAAGGTATCAAATAATATATGGTTTCTCCACACTTCAGTTAATTTAAAAACAAAAAGGCCTCTGTGCCTCAGATTTTTGCATACTCAGCATACAGAGAGCTGTGAGTATCAGAGATGGATGAACTAATACCCACTTCCCTAGGGAAAGTATGACAGGCCCAAGATTTTACCTCTTGAAGTAATCACCTGTGAAGCTTGGACATAGCTGTGAGAGAAAGAAAGTTGTTTGTTTCACTCAATTGGAAATCTACCTAATTGAAGAATGGCCTTAAACTACCAGACAGGGAAAAAGAGCTTGCTGAGAAACTGCCACTCATGAGGATCACTAGGCTAAGAAGGTGCAGGAATCAGCTTTGAATTCTCAGCAATTAAAGGTGTTTCTGTCCCAAACCACAGACCTGAGAGGTGAAGTTGCAGAAGGTATCAGAAACTAGGCTCTCTAAAAGGGCTCAGCAGGAATCCATCATGGGACCTAAAAGCACCTGAGGCTCACGTCAGGCTCAGCTGAGGAACTCACTGAGACTCAGCATCCCAGGCGCTGCCTCCTCATCAAGGCTCACTGGAAGCTGTCTCCATTCATAACAAGTGTGGACAATGAGCTAGACCAACAGTGGCAACCCTCAAAAATGGAATTTGCCTTCCCCTCATCTTCCTCCTGCTCCAAATCAAGAGAAGTAATCTAGGAAAGATATGACACATATTCCATCTATCACCCTCAAACCTCCAGTACTAGTTTTCTATGGCTATGTAACTACCACAAATTTAGCACCTTAAGACCACTAGTTCTCCAAAATCAGGCAGCTCCAAAATCAGGGACGGGAGTTCCCTGCTCCCAGCTCAAAAGCTGAACTCAAGTTGCTGGCCAGACTGAATTCTTGTCTGGTGGTGCTAGGGAAGAATCTATTCCTGAACTGTTGCCATTGTTGACAGGATTAAGTGCCTGCCTCCTTGCTAGCTGTCAGTTATAGCACCCATAGGCTGCCTGCATCCTTGCTACAGGATCGTGTTTTTCATTTGTTAAACTGGAAATGGAGACTCAAGCCTTGAATTTCTCTCAGGATAAATTTCTGTCTTCTCCATCACTGACCTCTGGATGCAGATTTAGTTTCCTGAATTCAGTGTCAACATTCAGTGTTAGAATCTTCACTACATCTGTAAATCCTTTCGCAAGACCACTTTGACTCTCAATTGCTTGAATTAGAAAAATATGTATATACCAGAGAACAGAAAGGGTTCTTTTATTATTACATCTAAGATATTTCTCTACCCACCCTTAGCTGTAGGAGCAGCAACTCTAAGCTGCCCTAGAAAGGCTTTGGGTTCAACATGAGACTAAATGTTTAGTGGCAATGAACCTGTTTTAATAACTGGCAATGACTAAAATATGATGATACAGGACTTTAATATCATTAAGGAAGCCAAATCTATTAAGATAGTTAGCAGGTTGGTCAAGGGAACATCATAGTAGCAGTTGTTGGAAACCAATAAAATTATTTCTTATTTAATTTATTTACCTTACAAGTTGAGACTCCTAAAAAAAACTAGTATCCATGATTGGAATAAAATCACACAATAGAGCAATTGATCACAATTAATGCCCGTGTGCCCCAAATAGGTCTTGCAACATCTTATTACTGTAATGTACATGATGGGCACTAGCATCCTAGATTAGAGGTAGACCTGGGCTCAAACCCAAGTCTATCTAGATTTGAATCTCACAATATTAATACTCATACAATTGGCTGTACTAAACAACCATGGAATTTTTGCTCCAGCTGACACACAAGGAAACCTGTTTGGTCATGAAGCAAAATGCTTATAAACAAAGATTTGAATACTTTCACAATCAAATCTTACTCTACCTTCTCCAATAATTCCCACAACTCAATATATGGAACATGAGTAACATTCCAAGTATGTGTTAATTCTTCTTCTGAGACAGCTGATTTCTTTACAGTTTAAAAGACCTGTAACAGACCTTACCAACCATAAAATGATGCAAGAGGTGGGTAAATGACAGCTAGGCTGTGTGAAGCAATAAGGAGTGGTGAGGACCATGGTGAAAAGGAAAATACATGCCTTGTTCAGAGCAAACTCTGCTGTACTCAAGGCCTCTACTGCTATTGTGGAATGCTGGTTTAGTCTTGCTGGATTTACTGATTCTTCAAAAGAAACTGAGATATGGGTTGCAATACAAATGTCCCAAGCATTATATTTTGACTAATGCTTTTTAAAAGCCCTCTGCCAAATAAAGAAATAAAATTATATAATCAGATTAAACTCAGAGCCTGTTAGTGTCTTATAATATTGTCCAGTTCATCATATTGTTAATGATAAACTTGATTTGTGTATATGTGGGGAGAAAAGTATAAGGTTGAGAACCTTAATGATTAAGACAATTTGTATTGCTAATGCTAAAAACCCTAATTGGTATAATTGAATTCCAGCTGATATAATGGAACAAAATTCAGAGATATTTATAACTCCAGGTGAAGTCTGACTCATTCCTTTATTGATGCTATTTCTTTCCTCTCTAGCTCAAAGCTATGGATTCAGGTTGTTATTTTTTCATTAGACTCTGTGTGGGAGTGTGGGGGCAGATATAGGTCTTCTCACATAATCACACATGGCTGTGGCTCTACTGGACTTCATAACCTCATATCACATTCCTGATTTTTTTTTTCTAAAATGGAATAAATTTCATTATCCTGTATTGGATTTTGTGTCCAGCTATTTACTATTGTTTGAGTTGAGCTAATGTTCAACCCTAGAATTGGTAAGAAGTAAATCCTTTACAAACCTCATGGCTAGGAATGGATATGAATAAATTATGAATAAAATGGTAATAGAAAACAAATACTAGACTTAATATAGGGTTAATTTTGTCTAGTCTCAGGATTTTATATCTAAAAATGATTAATGAAATGTTTACCTGCAACCTCAGCTCTCTTCATGAACTCTATTCATTCTCCAATGATATATGAATCATTTGTGCTTAAATGACTAAATTTAAATATGTGGAACATCTCTACTTTCTGCTGCATTATTTGAACACTCTTCCAGGAATCTTCCATTACATGTACTTTAAGGGTCAAAGTCCTCCAATGCAAGATATAGAAAACAATCCTGGCTAAACTAAACCAAATACAAACTTACTAAAAATATTTCTGCACCTCACAGAATTGAGCTACTGGGAGAAGAACAATCAACCAGGAAATAGAGATCAAAGAAAATGGGAGGAGCTACCATGTCACACCATGTCACACATTCCTTTTCCAGATCCCCTAGTATGATGCTTCTGCACCTGCTGCTGAATGTAAAGACCATGGGTGAATCCTAAACTGTCTCTTTCTTATTGGTGTCATGTGCTCCAAATTCTTCAAATTTAAAGTTTTGGACATCCAGTTGGCCACATGTATTATACATCAGATGCCCTTGTGCCACTTAACAAATGAGAAGCAAGATGACCTGGCTTTCATGGTAGAGAATGCCCCTAATAATAGGGGACTAAATAATGGGTGACCTTTCAAAAATGGCAAATTCCCCCAATCCTAGTGCTTTGTTAAGTTTCCAAAGACAGCTGCCAGTTCAACATAACAAAGTCTATTCTCATTCCTATCATCTCCGAAGGTACCAAGTTTTCCTTTAAAGTATGGAAAACATAGCCTAATTGATCACTTTGTGGCAATATTAAAGATCCTAGGAATCACAGGGCTGAGCAAACAAAATGGCTTTTTAAACCTCACTAATCTAAATATCTTCAACTAATGAAAATCTAGAAGCATGTCCTTTATCTCTATTTATAGATGCTGCTTTCTTTTTTTCACTGTGTGTTTCTTAAGTATCAAGGAGCAAAAGCTCAGGGCATCACAGGTCTGATTGGAGGAGGCTGAAACGATCCTGTGTTAATGTCCTTTTCAAGATGCCCCTGAGCCTGCCCACTGCTGGATACTTGGCACAAGGTTTAAAGGGGCTATGTGTCACAGTGGATTTCAAGATTATACCCACAATTTGCCACCCAACTCCTCTCTAGTCTGGTTCCCTTCTGTGGTTAACTTCTTAAATTCCATCTGCGTCCTGAGATCTTTGATCATTTCTGACTGCTTACCGGCACAGTGTTTCTGGACACCTTCACCTACAGGCACAGGGTCACTTAACCAGGATCCCACGCTGTAGGGTGGCCACCTTTGCTTTCTTTCATTTCTCTCTTGCTGGTGCCTTTTCTTAAGCTAGTGACTGTCAAACTAGACTATGCTTTCAAATCTCTTGGAATCTTGCTAAAACAGATTGCAGGCCCCCAGCCTTGGCTTTTGGCTCAGTTGACCTGAATGGGCCCAGGAATTTACATGTCTAATGAGTTTCTAGGTGGTACTGATATCCTGCCTCTGGTCTAGGAAATGAATTTTAAGAACTACTGGTTTCTGCTAAACCTGAGCTCATACTCCTACTTTTTCATTATAAAAAACACCTTCTTGTCGGGTTATGCAGCTGAGGTATGATCCTCTCAATACAGTTTGATATCCCACTCATTTAGATGATAAGAAAGGCTATTTCTTTATCACTCAAAAAAGCCTGTATTTGCACATAAAAAGATGAGCTTTTAGGTAATGTCACCAAGGAGATACTTTTATCAGGGAATAAAATAAAGTCCTTTACTATGATTTGGATCTAAAGTGTCCCCCAAAGTGTTCTGATAAAGGAATAGTTCCCAGCTTCCTGCTCTTGAGAGATGGTAGAAGCTTTAAGAGGAGGGCCAAGTGGGAGGTCTTAGATCATGGGAGTGTGGCCTTGAAAGGGACTCTGTCACCCTGGCCTTTGCCTCTTTTGCTCCTTAACCAGGAGTAAACAGATTTGCAAGGCTGCATACTCCAGCCAGGAGGTGCTAGCTATCCCCTCTGCCTTACCGAAACAATCGGGCCAACTGACCGCGGGCTGGAACCTCCAAACCTGAGCCAAAATAAGCATTTCTTCTTCATAAATTACCTCAAGTATTTTTTGCAGATGGAAAGTTGAGTAATACAGTCGTTTTGCGATGCTTCCCATAACTTTACTTCCAGTCCTAGATTCACCACTTTTGTATATTTTATGATACAAATGTGTTTCTGTTCATTTTCTCCACATTATCTAGTTTTTCCTATAAGCAATTATAAACAACAAAAGTATTGTTGAAGATTTTTTCTTGGATTTCCTAAAATTTCAAAAGGCAATCATGATTTACTTATGTAATGTGACATCGAATTGAGTAGTTCAGTGATTATTTAAATAACATAAATTATTGTTTCTCAGTTCTACTTCCTTGTTACACATAATTTAAATCTATGAAAACAAAAAAAGGAAAGAAAAGGAAAAAAGAAAAGTTTACTACATGTCAGGCAAAACACCTGCCAAACAGTCATAAATGATGGATGCAAACTTAATAACTGAAGTATTAAAAATGTGTTTTCCTTTTTTATGTTTTTGTTTATATAACATCTGGTTCTGTAAAAGCAAAAGCACACTTTCCTTGTCAAATTTTGAAAATAAAGGCTCTAAAATTGACCACAAATGAAAAGAAAGACTTTGTTCATTAGCAGACCAGATTCACGTTTGAGAGTATAATTATGCATGAATATCTTTCAATTATCTTAACTCCATTCATCCTAGTACTTAGTCATGAAAGTGCAATGAAAATTTTAGTGCAATATTCATGTTATTTAAAATTCTTTTAGAATTACTTCCCTCTGCTCTTCAGTTTCTTTCTCTTTCTTTCCAACTCCAGTGTTTGGAAATCTTACCACAGAGTTCACAATGCATCCATGAATTAAGTCAGTTCTCTAAATAATTAACCATGACCACATAAAGTATAAAGTTTCAAAATTATTTTGTTCCTTTTTCTTCTTTTTTGGTGAATATATAAAGTGAAATTTTTTTATAATTCAGAAAATGTCTTCAGATGTTGTAAGACTGGAATTTATGACGATCAAGTATTTCTTTCAATTCTGGCTTTCATATAAATCACTCATATTTCATTTGTTAGATTTCTAGTTTCTTCTGCATTAAACCAACATATGATTTCATATGTCTGTGGCTCTTATAAGCTTAATGCTATTGAGAGCAGTCCAAGTTTTTAAAAACATTATAATGTATGTGGCTATATTGACAAATCAACCTCCTTCTTATTGAATCAGCTCACTATATCTGATTCTGTCCACTTTAGAATGCTAATTTGAGTAAACACAATTTACCTACAAGCTCAGCCATTAGGGCCTCTTGGAGGAAGGCTTAAAAAGAAAAACTAAGCTACAAGTACATTCCAGCAGAAGATCATATTTTGCAAAATGTTATTCAATTATGTATATGAGTCGGGTATGGTGTTGGAAGACCTGGATTTGTGCACTGGTTTATTATCTCAGTGACACTGAGCATGCCACTTTCCAGAAAATTGCTGTGATAGGTAAAATAGAGATAAAACTTGGTCTAGCCTATTTTGGTGTGTTGTTATTAATAATAAATTGATAACAAATATGAAAGACTTTTGTCAGTTATGGAGTGTTATACAGATGAGAGATGTACTCTATTCATTTATATAGTAGACATATTGATTAATTTTGAATGACTTCAGGTCACTCTTTTTTTAAGAGTTTTGGCTTAACACACAATCCTGACATCTGCTGTATCCAGGGAAAAGCTACTGTTTTCATTGGTAATAAACCGAAATGTGTAATCAAACTGTATGAGCCTGCATTGTAAAATCAATTCAGAATGACATTTCCTCTGCCATTTCAAAAGGGTGTCTATCCTTGGATTTTAAGAGGTAAAGTTGTTTTGGCTTTTATCTTGACAGTACTTCCATAATTTTTATTCTTTTTAAAGTTAAGACTCATGGAGCAATAAAAAAAAAAATCTACAATTGGCAATGGTATTTTCCTAGATGATGCAAGAAATCAATTCAGGAGAAAGTTCTTTAATGTAAAAATTCCTAAGTGTTAATAGATCATGAAAATCAGCAACAACTGTTGTGCTGGGGATCATGATCTCCAAGTAGAGGGCAGATAATTCCCCAGAGATGAAAAGAGTGCGTCTGGTGTTTGAGCTGCGGCCACATTTAACTTTCATGTCCATTCGAGACCAGACACACTTTATGGGAGAAGAAAGTTAATGCAGCTGCCTTTGCTAATCAGTCAATATGACCCAGCCCCTTGGGGAGGAAGGCAGAGGCAGCCACACTGGGAGACCCGGCAGCCTTGCTGATTAACAGCGAATGCTGGTAAAGTACCCTCTAAGTCTGTCTGCTCCATCAGGCCTAAAAATGTAATTTAGATGATTATCTCTGTGCCCATTAAACTTGGTGACCTATTATAGTTCGTTTGAAGTTGGCCTGCTTACACTTGTTAATAGGAAGAAAAGAAGGATTAACTCAGAGGTCATGAAAGCAAAGTGTAGCCAAGATGATGGCAAAAGCGCAAATGCACATAGGAAACCCTCCTCTGCCCTTGAAGGAAAGAGGAAGAACCCAAACAATAAGGGGCTGTCGACACGATTCATTTCTTTATGGAAAAAAGGAGTTCTTTGAATGCTAGCAGGACTGAATTTTTCACCTTCCACTTTCAGGGTGCTTTGATTAATCTGTAAGCATCACATTCTAACAAGGTGCAGAGTCATGTTCAAGATCATAAGACCACTGAGAGTGTTTACAGCATAAAGTCAGTTTGAGAAACTTCCAGAAGCTTATAGAGGCACTACCTGAATGTGTGGGCTCTTCTGTGTTTTGTATGGATTGTAAGGTATGAATGAACTTACTAGAATGCATTAGTTTTGGTTCACCTTCAAGAGTTTTTAAAGTTGTAAGAACTGAGCTCAGCAGCTACGGTCATCAACTGGCTCAGCCACTGTCTGCAGAGTCAGTCACTCATTATGGGCAGACAAGCTGGACACACAGTAACGGGAGTATTTCTTACTGGGCAGAATTGTAAGTCTAATAAAAGTGTTTATTAGCTGACAGCTTTACTTACTTGATATTTCACTTTAAAAAGCTTGAAATTATTTTTTATATAAATCTTTTTGTGCCAAGAAAGAGAGAAAGAAAGAAAATAGTTTTGTCTTTTGAGACAGGATCTAAATTACCCCAGCTGCCTCAAACTTGTCCTGCCTCAGCCTCACAAGAAACTAGGACTACAGGCATGCACAACCACTACACCTGGTTTTATTTTGCAGTTTTTAAGAAGTTGGTGAAAATGTCTTAATATTTCCAAATTAGTCCTCCTCATCCAAAAGATCAAAACTTCATTTTTCTAAATTTTTTCCCATAAACTAATGTTAACTTTTAAAATTCCTTATTTTTGTATCCTACTATCTGAGAGATTGTCCAGGACATGATAAATATCCAATAAATACTTGTTGAATGAATGAATGTGTTCATCAATCAAGGGCAAGTATATCAAGAGAGAAGGCGTGGCGGCTATGGTGACCCCCCTCTCCCTGTATTTAGAATAAAAGTGTTGAAATGTAGTTTTTCCTAGGCATTTGTAAACCGATTTTTGAATTAATATCTAATTCAGTTATTTTACATTAAAGTCATTGTGTTTGAAATTTATTTTTCACAGTATAGATGGCTCCACTGAAGCAGTTGAATGTATTTATATCTATGGGAGAAAAATCACTTCTTTCTTTGGCCTTAACAGTCCCTTTTTATACCAGCCACACCCTAGTGATATTCTGCTTACTTGCATATCTCTTCTATGTATTCCTTCTTTGTCTTAGTACCCTTGGCACCTCTCAAAGTGTAATGGTGAAAGGCAGATACTCAGTGAATATTTATTGATTAAGTTCATGACTGTTGAAGAATAAAGCCACATGAGAAATCTGCTTAGCTTCTAGGATGATGAATTCACATGTCTCCTACCAGATTCCCTATACTCAGTAGCATCAGACTCATTACAGAAATCCACAGTTTTCACATTTCTCTGTTGCTGTAACCATGTTGTTATATCTCTTTGAGCCTTAGTTCTGCCATTTACAGCTCATCTTTGTGAGCCCTTCTCATTTTACCCCAGTCTGTTTGGCAAAGATTGTCTTTTGTGTTTCTGTGTATAAATGTAGGTCTTTTAATTCATTATAACTTTAAATGCTTACTAAATCAACAAATATAATTAAGCAATTGTAATGTATATGATATACAACACAGTGCTTAACAAAAGTAGTCGATAAAAATTATCATTATGATATACAATATACAGTGCTGGTAAATAGATATGATTTCCTTCTTGAGCTCAGTCTAGACAGAAAAACAAATGCTTAATAGGTAAGACTACTATTAAACAAAATATACCTGTCATAAGTACTATGATTGAGAAGTACAAAGTCCTGGAAAAGATGAGTTTCCATCCTTCATTAAAATTCAGTAGATCAGAGTTTTAAGGCTCTCAATTTCCTCTGTTGCCACCAAAAGAAGTTTTTCCAATCATCACTCAATAATTTATAAATTATTGATTGTATAATTTTAATTTACTCAGTAAATGTTAACACCTTTCCACCATTTAAATTTAGAAAAATCGCAAGTTGTATGTGCCAAAACATACAATTACTCAAACTTAAATGCTTGTTTTTCTTCAATACATCTTCATGTATTTTCCAGTGGACAGAATTTATTTTAATACATAGTAGAAATAATATGTTAGACTATCAAATGAGAAATATAATATTCAAAGTCAGGGAAACCCATAAACTTAATGATCACTTATATGACCAATTAGCTAGAAAATATTTTTAATTAAAAATAGTTGCAGTTTTGGCCTCCAAATAGTTTTCCTGAATCCTAAAAATATTATTTGAAAAATACAATCTATTTAGACTTTCTTTATAAATCTTCTTCAATACAAGAAAATGTTCTGGAAGTATAGCTCCTTTTCTAAAGTGTAAGATCCACACTCATTGAATCTATAGCTCTGTAGGAAAGAGACTATTACTAATACCCCTCCATCTCACAGATACGGAAGCAAAAGCACTTAAGTGTGCGTCAGTCAAATTTGCCTTACTGTGGTAAAACATCTGAGATAAAATCTTGGAAGAAAGCTTTATTTTAACGCATGGTTTCAGAGGTCCTTAGTCTCTGGCCCCTGTCCCTCTGGGCCTGTGGTGAAGTGACGTGTCATGGTGGGGAGGACATGGTAAGACCACAGTGCTTACCTCATGGATGCCAGGAAGCAAACAAGGGCAGAGGTCCCAGTTCCCCTCCAAGGGCCCCTCCCTCCTGACCCACCGCCCACCTCCTCCACCACTCCCCAAGAGCACCACTGACTGGTGCCAAGGCTTCAGCCTTTGGGGAACATTCCAAGTCCAAACTACAACAGTATCTCATTACACAGGGGGTGGAGCGGGGTAAGCAGCTTTGTTCCAGAGCCCTGCATCTCAGCCAGTCTTCTATTCTTCCTCAGATAAAACACATCAAGACTGTGAGTGAAATAACACTGTTGTTGCTTGAATTCCAATATAAGAGATTCACAGGAATTCCAAACTGAAGTTGAATTATCTGCAAAATGAGGAAAGAACTTGTAAGTCTAAATAAAATTTGAATTAATGACCAGCATATTTTGAAAATAGTCATCGGGGCATGACTGTTTACCACCATATGAGAGTGACAGAGGAAGGCTAAGGCTGACACCAGAGTGGCCAATGAAGATCAAAGACGCTCAGACAACAAATGGGTTTGTCAGGCAAGGCAGCGAGGCCACAGGATGTGACTCTTGTTCTTTCAGAAAATCATGGCAACAGGGGTCTAAGAAGCAGGAAACTGACTTGAGGTAGTGGCTTCTTATGCCAGCCAGTCTGGAATGAATGGTACTTGGTGATTTAATTGGGCAGACAAGTGTGAATTATTCAGAGAATTAGCCTAGTGTCTGCAGGACCCTTGCCACAGAGAGAGGACTAGAGAAATGTGGAGGGCTTTACATACAAAAAAGGAAAAAAAATGAAAAACAAAGTACTCTTGAAATAACTTGAATTTCACAGATAATAGTAACACAAGATAATATTATAAATGATACAAGAGTAATAGAAAGCAAAGCCTACTAAAATTGAAAGGGAAATATCTATAAATATACCCTGAAGTTAAAACAGTTATAGGAATCATTGCTACCTCTTTTCCATTGTTTTTTGTTTTGTTTTGTTTTGCTTTCTTTGATTTTCATTTGCTTTTTTAAAAAGGTGTTTTACAGGGAGCCAGCAGCTTTGGTAATACTACATGTGGCATATTAAGGAAAGATCATTTTTGGAATATCACATTTACTTTTGGTTTACACATTACTAAAGATATATAAAGCAATTGGATATGGTTCAGAGAAGAGCAAGAAAAACCATTAAGAGAATGAAGGGACTGATTTATTAACCATGATTAACGAAACTAATTATGTCCAAAAGGAGAAGAGAGGAGTGAAACAGCAGTTTATAAGTATCTGAAAGGTGCAAACTCCTGGAATGAGACGTTTTTATCTGTATAACAATGAGTAAGCTTTGTCAAACATGCTTGGGTTAGAAAGAAAATTGCTACTTAAGAAAAAAGCAAATTGCTACTTAATGCATTTAAACAGACAGGATGAGCCCTTCCAATATCTTTTGTACATTTTCTCTGCACATAGGCTCTCATTTTGAAAAGGACCAGAGCTATCGGAAATAAAATATGTTATTTCTATTATTTCTATTATAGAGATTTATGCAGTCCTTGGAAAGGAAGTATCTATGATAATAGTAACCAGAAATGCTCCAAAGAATACAAAGATTTATAGCTATAGGATAAATCTGTCACATTTTGACTTATAGCTACTTCATTTTACTACCTAGGAGGCCAGAGGATTCTGGCATCAGGATACTTGCTTCAAGTGGCAAAGGCTACTAGCAGCTTCCATGTTCTGAACTTTGGTTTGTTTTTTGGCTTCTGCCCATTCTTTTTCATAAAAGTACCACTGAGATTTAGACACAGTAGGACTGCATTATTTTCTAGCAATTTTTATTTTAGTAACATGGCTGCCTAGTTAGGGAGATGCAGGTTACTTTTGGGCTCTGTCATTTGATAGCATCTGAAAATAGGAAAAATAAAATCTTACTTCCCTCAAAGAATCCATGAAACAATGTGTCAGTGTCAGTGTGTGTGTGTGTGTGTGTGTGTGAATGTGTGTGTGTGTTGGTGTGTGTCAACTGGTCCAGCACATGGAAAGTGCTTAGTTGATATTAGTTGCCCTCTCTTACCCCTGTCCATCCTTATAGTCTTCATTCTGTACAATTTCTTGATGACAAGTTTCATATTTTTTTAGAGAAGTAGAAAATGCTAATTTTATGTGAAAACTTTCCATTAAGTTTTCCAAATTTATTTTAAAAGTTTAGATAGCCAAAAAAGCTCACATGTAGACCCTATATTTACTTCAGGTAATTCATTTTGTAAAGAGTTTTAGAAATACTATGGCTGAGGTATATGACTAATATCATAGGCACTTTTTAGAAACACTAAAAAATTAAAACCCGCATTGACTGCAAATGAATAAAAATTTTCAAAACAGCTAAAACTGTTCAGTGGTCAGTTTTTCTCAGCATATCATCGTACAAAGTGTGAGCGTGCAAGTTAGCAGTTGTCTTCTCTGGAAGAGTAGGTCTGTGAGTGGGTTAATTTCTGCTGAAGACCTTCCCCTCACTTTTTTGAATGCAGTCACAAGAAGAGGACAAGTTGATGCAGCAAACCATAAAAGAGGGAAAAACGACAGCGTGAGTTACTGGGGAGACAGCCTCTGAAGCAACCCTACCAAGTGTTTTATGGCCATGTGGCGAGTGCAAATGCATGTAGGAGAGTCCTAGCCTTTGAATTTCTGGAGAAATAGGCATTTAGTCAAAAATTAAATTTCATTTCAGATTAAAAATGTTATATTTTTCTATATCACATGTGTTACCTATGCTAATCACATGCATGATAATTTTGGCTACTGGAAAAAGTTGTTTTGTGGGGACAGAAAGAGTTGAGGGCTGCTTGTTCAGGAATATCCCCTACAACAACATTGGAAGACAAATTTTTAATGTGCAAAAATAATTGTGCAGAAGGGTGGACAGGGCTATGCTAGATGCCTTTACTGTAATGCGGTTGGAGGGAGAATGAAAAAGTGGAGGTGCACAGGGAGGTAGATCCAAGGCAATAAAACAGACCAAATGATGACTGCGGGTGAATGGTGGCCCAAATGAATACAAAGAGAGAGCTAGAGTAACTGAATTTATAGAGAAAATTAAGATGTTCACTGGACAGTTTGAGATTTTATGGTGCAGGTAGGTCACATAGTAGAATTATTAGGAACTAATTAAAATCTGAAGGAGAAAGTGAACATTAGGGTTGGAGATGTTATTGGTATCCAGGGATAGCTCAGTCTGTAATGCCAGATGACTACCCAAAGTGTCTTGAGAAATAAAGCCTAAGGAGAGAACCACTGGGAGGACAGGAAAAAGAAGGAGCCAGCACATGCAACAAAAAAGTCAGAGGCATAGGAGGAGAGCCCAGGTAGGAGATCCATGTTGTAGGATGCTGTAGAAGCCCAACCTGAAGGACATAAAAACAAAGTAATCTGTGGAACCAAAGGGTTCCAGTTAAGGGTTAGACCCTTAATTGACCCATTGGCCTAGTTAACTAGGGTGTCAGAGATCATCCAAAGAACTGCTTCTCTAGAGCAGCACAGAAGCTAGTTTAGAAGGATAACAAAGGAGTAAGAAGGAATATACATATGAGTGAGAAAGAATAAATTTTTATATATGAATACATATATAGAATAGATCTGTTCTGTATCAATAAATATAGATATATAATATACATATATATAGATCTTTTCTATATCTATAAAAATATATAGATATAGATCTATATCTATAAATATAGACATAGAATATATACGGATATATAAGAATCTATCTATCTGTGAGATTTGGCAGTGAATAAAGCAGAGAATGATGGTCAGAGTCAGATCAAGCAATGAATGCCAGAAAGCATTCAACTTAACATAGACCTGTATGTTCTAATGTATATGAGTAATAAATTTGTAGAATGGGGAATATTATTATCTGAGAACAAATTTATGTCCTAGATCTTGCTACTGACACATTAGTGTACAGAATGGAATGTTTCTGGTACCTTTTTAAGAACAATACAGAAAGTTTTTTTCACATGTTCATTCCTGTAAGGCTTTAATTACAGAAATCATTTTATTAGCTGTGTCTCTTTCCTTGTATAAGTGAATTAAAGCATGCACAAATGTTTATGATGTGAAATGAATAGTAGCTCAATGATAATGACTTTAAACTCAACTTAGCATTATAGTTAGTTTCTTGGTCACTCTGTGTTGTTGTTTAGAGTGGTCCCCTGTAAGAAGGGAGGTAGTACCTTTAAATTAGTAATAATAAGCGATCAAATTAATTGTCTACAGTGAACATTACATGTTTTAAATTATTCACAGTGTACTAATACTTGTGGTGGGCCAAAGAAGCTGGCAAAAGAAGCTAACAATAGTACACTGGGTTCTGTGGTACCCACTGGCAACTCACATCTCACATTTAGTGGCTGTGTTATTATATTAATTGTATGACTTTGCCAGTTATCACAGCCTTTGGCTATGCTATCAGTGAATGAGATTCATTGCATTTTTTGTTCTAGAATCATATCAGATATGGTTGTCTGTATCTATAAATATAGACATAGAGTGTATATAGATATATAAGAACCTATCTTATATATCTATGGTTCAGAAGATGCCTAGGATCCTTCCAAACACATTCCCAACAACACTGGCTCTGGCACACTAAGGCAAACAGTACATGCGTGTGATGACTCTCACACTTCCTGATCGGTTTTCCTGGGAGTGGATGATCACACTGCAGAAGAGACCACTGGTTCCAGCTAATCGTCTTTCTTTTAAAGTCAACATATGAATGGCTTCCCTAGATATGAGAAGCATGTTTATCTGTGAAAATATCAACATTGAAATGGAAAGACTCAGTATGTCAGCAAACTTGATTTCTTCCAGGATTCTAAAGTTCTTTGATTTTGTCTGTTATACATTGGAAGCAATAGGATAATAAAATCCTAAAAATAATTATTTTAATGCATTGTGAAATTCTTGATAAAATCCGGAATTTCATGGGATGCTACCTGTATAGCCCTCTTTTCCATGTTCCCCTCCACAGCCTCTCTACTGTTTAATCTGCTATTATAACTGAGATTTATAGTACCCCATAGATACCTTCTTACTATGCAACAGGAAAGTAAAGGAAAAAAAGAGACAACTGAAGGTGCTCTTTATGATAGGAACAGAATGTCATCTTTAGATGGTCAACCTTTATATCCTGTATCTTCCACAAATATTTATTATTAGGCCTATTCTATAAATGAAGAAAATAAAGCAGAGTGTTTGGGTCACATTTTGAAGGTCACATAACCTAGTGGGTGACTGAACTGGGATATGATTTTCAAATAACTGTAAGTAAAGAATATTGAATGGATATATTAACTGATGATGATAGTTTAGCCTCACAACTCTTAATTTTGTGCTGTGTTAGGTAGTCCAGGAAAAGGCTGGTATCTGTAAATTCAAAAGCCAGACATATTCTGAAATAAACATGGGAAACTATTTTGAGACACCATTTGCCACTCTGTCAGCTGTGTATACATGCTCATTTCCCTCAAAAAATATTGCAATCACACCAATCCAGTGTATTAAATTTGTCTATTATTTTGGACTGTTGGAATCAACAAAACCACTACATCATATACAGTGAAATTACCATATGTCGACCCATACTAACACTTCAATGAAAGCTTTTTTCAGTTGCGATGATGTTACACTTCCTGAAATAAAAATTCATGTAACATTCATAAAAATAATGCCAGAATGTAGGTAATTTATGCTGAGATATATTTTACTTCATTAAAAAGTGACCAGTTCTTATCAAAAACAAAGAAATTCAGTCAATGAAGACAGTAACTGGTCATAGTAAGCAGTGCAGTGACAATTGAGTAATTTTCCTTCCCTTCCTCTTTGCTTCTGTTTTCAGGGTTTTGTGTGTGTGTGTGTGTGTTGTTGTTGTTTTGTCTTTTTGAGGCAGGGTGTCTCTATGCAGTTCAGCCCTACTTTGAACTCACTCTGTAGCCCAGACTGGTCTCAATCTCCCAACAATTCTCCTGCTCCAGGTTCCTGAGTGCTGGGATTGCAGGCGTGAATCACCCCACCCGGTTTTTCCTTCTGTTTTCTTTCTTTAATTAATTTTTAAATTTTTATTAGTACAGGTTTATAGTACATGCAATTTACAATCATCTTGTGGAGTGGATACCTGTATATAATACAACTTGCTTTTTTAAAATCCCTTTTCCTCCCCCTCACCTCTGATTCCTCTTTCCCCATTTTCATTCTTGTTTATATTACTAATCTTAGTTCAAGTTATGGCATACAACATTTGCATTCATTGAGGTTATTAAGTTCCTGTACATGACATTTCCTTATCCTACTTACTACTCTTGCCCTCACCTTTCACCCTTCCTTCTGTTTTCTTCCCTTTCTCCCTCCTTTTCTTCTTTTCTTTCTTCCTCTTTCCTTCCTGCTTGCCTTCCTCCCCTCTCACTTTTGTTCTCTTTCCCCTTTCTGCACCTGTTCTTCCCTTTTCTTGATATTTTTTTGTGGTGATTAAGTATCACTGTGTTCTCAGGCTGAGACTACTATTTCCGCAGACATTTGTTGTGAAGAAACAGCAAACCACAGAGAAGCACCACTGTAAGATCCTGAGTTCTAGAAGCAGACAAACCCCCATGGCTTTCAATTCTGCTTTCCTTTTGTTGGGAGGACAGTGAAAAAGTTTACCCCAGTGCTAAGATGAAAAGAATCACATTCAGTTCCCTATGTAAATATGATTACGTCTATGGTCCTAGGACCACAGTGTCTGCACATGGGATGTGATCAAAACATATTTGTTTCCCCTCATTCCTTAATCTTCTTCATGCTCACACTATTTTTTCTGCAAATCATTATTCCTGCTTATTATTGTTCTAAGATCTAATTTTAGCCATATTAATACAAGATTGTGTGGATACTTGATTCACTAATAATGACTAAAACTGAGGCAACAGCATGAATTGATAAGCAAACGCTTTATTTATGTTTGTTTGTTTGTTTATTTATTTATTTATTTTGGAAAGCAGGACCTTCACATTGAGCTGTATCCCCAGCCCTTTTAATTTTGAAACAAGGTCAGTAAGCCAGTAAGTCAGGAAGCTGTCCCAACAAGGCTCCAATTTGAGATCCTCCTGCCTTAACCTCCCGGAGTGCTGGGATTACAATTGTGTGTGCCAACTTCCCTAGCTAGGCAGACGTTTTAACAGAGAAGGAAGAGAAAATGGAAAAGGACGGCTTTGAGGGGAAAGCAGCTGAGGGGGCACAGCTCTGATGGAGAAGATCAGACTGATAAAAGATTTGGGACTAGGTTTTAAAAGAGTTGCTGGGTTGGGTGGGGTAGGTTTGGTAATTATTCGTCATCATACATGTTGAGCTCTTTTTAGAAACCTTGGTTTGGTGCTCTAAGGGGTTTCCTCCTAGTGTAAGGTGTGGATCTGTGCTTCTCATCTCTGGAGACATCATGGTGCCCTCCTGTTGTTACACTTCACCTGGTCCTGATAGGAGGAACGGACAAAATGGGGTACATTCCAGGCATTAGTGACCAGGGAGGACAGAGAAAGACATAGCTTCACTTTCAGTGGGTACTGGGTCATGGATTAGAGCCTAAGAACCCTTTGTTCTCTTATCCCCATAAAAGTCCCTTTTCTATTTTGCTTTTCAAAACAAGCAAACAACAACAATAAAAACTTCATTTGGTTTTTCCACAAAGCCTTACAAAAATTTAATACTATCAACAATCATAATCATAAGTAATCAGATAATCCACATGATTTTGTGTCACAGAACCCATAAATTCTCCCCGAATGTTGAGTGCTTAGTCTCAATTACATGGGCCCCAATAATTTGTTTTATTGAAACTCTGTACATTCTTTCCCTCAAGATTTCCGGCAGTTTCTACTTTGATTCATCTTGGAAATTCTTTATTTTGTTGTTGTGGTTGTTGTTGTTGTTTGTGTGTCTTGTTTTGTCATCTGTAGACATGAAGCAGTACACGGTTGTACAATTTTAAAGTTTAAGTATTATTTGCTTCAAAATTTTTAAACTTTTGAAAATTACAGTTGGTGACAGTTACCAGTTGAGAAGTATTTATTGAATATTAACTCAGACTCAGATGTAAGAACATAAAGAGCTCTTGGCCTCAAAAATCTTTTCAAGGAAGGAAAGAAAGACAGCAAGGACATTCAGGAATTTTAGGTTCCCTCAGAGTATTTCAGAAGGCTGAGAGTCTTGGAAATTCCTTAAGGCGAGGACTTGTTTTTCTCTTGCCTCCCTGACCTAATGGACAAAACAATAAGCAGTGGATATATGAGTAGATAACTGTAAGAAACTGCTTAAGTAAGTATTTAAATGATTTAAAAACTTCAGAAAGTAGAAGTGATTAGATGTAAATAGAACATAATTGATTTATTTTCCAGGTATTTCTGTTTTTCTTTTAAAGTTGGTTTATAATATATGTTAAGAATAAGGCATAAGATATGCTTATATTTTGGTAATCGAAATTTTAGACTGTTAGTTGGTTAAAAATGAACACAATTTACTATGTCTGGGTGGGGAGAACAACTGCTTCCTACTCTTTTTCTGTGTGGTGCTGGACATTGAATAAAATGTTTTCCAGATTTCATTAAAAATTATGCCTTTTGTGTGGTTCTTTTCTTCTATGAGGAAGAAAGTAGAACCACAACTGCATTCTTTATTGACTATGGAAGTTTTGATTTAGACTTTTTTTCCTAGTATTCAACTGATGGACTGACATGGTAGAAAAGGGGAATTGATGTCTTAAGCCTACTTGAAAAAACAGAGGACAAATTAATAGTTTTTGTGAATAGTTGAGATATAAATATAGCTTCTAGTCCATTTTCAGATGTGTGAAACAAGTGCTATTATTTTAATTTAACCCTAAAGCTGTTTTTCATTATTTCTAGGTTTCTCTATTCCCATCAAATGCCACACAATGATTAACCTTTCTTGTTAAGCCTTTAAGGAGACTTATATTTCCTTGTAATAAGTTTTGCATTATATTTCATACAGAAACCAGTGAGTGGGTTCCCATGTCTTCCAACTTTAACAATGTTAAAGATAATTGTAACTATTTTCTGAGTTATAGTGTAAGTACATTTAACAATTTCCTTAATCAAAAATTTGGCAAAGTAATTAGAGTAATGATTGGATGTGAGTATGTGGAAAATCCTTGCAAAGTGGATGCAGAAATGTGCTTAGTTATCACCATTGGTAAATTAATGGCAGAACATTCAATTTTGTTATCTTATACCATTAAATTTCTTTAACAAACTAAACCTTATCAAATCTAGAGAAGGGAAAAATATTCAATGTTTAATGATCTGTATAGTAAAAATCATAAAAAATATTTCTCGCTATGCCTAGAACTACTTAAATCCTGTGGATAAATGAAGAATGGAGCATACAAAAGGATGCTTTTATGAGATTAACTTCACTCTGCTCTGTGGTTAAAAGCACACAAACTAGCCTTGAGTAAAACCTTTCAGACATGGATGTTGTTCTACAAAAATGATCCCTCAACAGCCGCAAAATAGGTTAGACTCAGTGCAACTCTACCACCCTTTCTGAGACCCAAAACACAATAAATGTCCTCTAGGTCAAAATCTTCAGTTTTCCAGTCAAAAGAATAGTGTACAATCCCTGGTAAATTTTAAATAGCATGCACAAATATGAATGCTTCTTAGACTAAAGTGTACAGCAAATGAATTACTTCTGTAGAGAGATAGAACAAGATGTGAGAAACATTCCATTCTCTTAGTAGATGCTCCTATAAGTTTCGTAAATAATTGTGGCAAATAGCATAGGAAAAAACTCATTGTATGGTTACATTATGGTATCCATTATTACCATCAAATCCATTTAACTTTTAATTCCAAAATGTCTCTTATACCACAGGAGATACAAACAAGTAGACATACAATATACAAAAATTTGTACCTGCAGTGCCTAAAAGTTTAAGCTTTTTATTTTATAACCAATAATTAAGAGTATAGTTTCAAGCTGTAGAATCAAGATTTGAGTGACCATGGAGGCTTTTGTGGTAACTAGAGGGAAGATAAAGTTCCACATGACTACCTCCTGCCCTCCACTCCGCATTTCCACACGGCAGCGTAATTTGAGAACAAAAAGCTCAGCAAGCAGCTACAGTCGGTGGATGCAGGCAAACTGTGCATCTTCTGGGGGTTCTTATGAATGAATTTGCGCCTGCTGACACATGTCCAATTATCACAGTTTCCTAATGGATTTTTAGTTTCACAGCATGCTTCTGCTAACTGTGATTTTGTGCTTCAACAACCTGTAAGTCCTATTCCAGACAGAAAAAAAGAAGGAATACACTGGGAAAATTGCAATGGGCAGGTAGTATGCTACATGGGGCATTTCAAAGGCTTTGTAAACAACTAAATATGATAATGTATTAAAGTGTTGAGCATTATATCAAATAACCTGGATGCAACACTAATAATTATGGAATATATATTTTGCCACTAACTATCCTTCCATAGAGTCATTAAAAATAAAGAAGAAAGACATTTATTTCTGTATATTTTCATTTGCTTCCTTTATCAAAATATCGTTCCATATTTAAACCCTTGTTATTTATGTATTTAAGCAGGTAATGCCATAAATTTGGGAGCACTGTCCGGAATTTTGTCATAGAGCTTTATTCCTTCTCTGTCTTTGATTAAAATATGCTTCAAATTTTGACTCAGTATGTGTATGCTATTTAGACATTGTAAGCATGGCAATTCATAGCAAGCTTTGTTTTCAGTACATGTGAAAGTTCACAAAAATAATATTTAGATGTTGTGATACACTAGCACTTATCTTCTGTATGGTTGTTATAAAAGAGATTCCTCATGGCTTATTTGAAATTCTTGATATTTTATGCCTCCCTGAAAATGTTGTTCCTGAGCCAGAATGAGTTTTTTATGTCTTGGTGATTGGAAAGCTGAACACCAGCATAATTCATAATTCTTAAAAGATATACATCATCTAAGATATTATGTGCATATCTACCAAATTTATCAATATTAAGTATCAAATGTTAGACATACAATATACAAAAATTT
>PVJX010006285.1:0-79118 GCA_004027295.1 Dolichotis patagonum
TTAGTGTTTTCTTTTTTATTTTGTACCAGGGATCAAACTCACGACCTTGCACTTGCAAGGCAGGCACTTATGCCACTGAGCTAAATCCACAGCAGTGTTCTCCTTTTTATTTTATTTTGCAATATAGTATTTTTTATGCTCCCAGTGAGTTAAAGAATTTTTATCCCATGTCTAACATTGAAAAGGTTGAGCCATACAGAAGTAGAATTTAATTTGTTCAAAATTCTCTTAATAGCACAGTCTAATTAAAACAGCCATTAAATTCATGTAATGCTAATTTAATTTGGAGGAAAATGTAATTGAGCACTATTGAATTTCTTTTAACAAAATTAACACAGTGGACATAAAATGGATATACTAATTGGGTATTGTTTTCAGAAATATTATATCAATTAAAATCATGACAGCTATCTTAATAGATACCATTGTTTTAAAGAATGAAAAATAGTGAGTTTTTCAGATTTACTAGAATAACTTATATGAAACTGTGTGACCTGTTTTTCTGAAAACTGAGGTCATTCATTGCATTTTTTTGTGACATAAGTAAATCCATGAGCCCTAGCCTTAAAGAGTTTGCTTTATTACTGAAATTCATAATGATATATTGAATACAAGGACTTGTATTAAGACAGTAAGTCCTTAAACTTTGGTTTCAAGACCTCTTATAAAGGATATCTTTAGAAAGATCCCTTGAAAAACATTTAAAGGTTCAAAGAGCTTTTATTCATATATGCTTTATCTATCAATACTTTTTATATGAGGAATTAAAACTGATATATTTTTAAATGCTTATTAATTCAAAATAGTAAAGTGTTCATGAGAATGACCGCAGTTCAAGTCAAAATAGTCAGAAGTGTAACACTGTTTTAATTTCTTCAAATTCTTTAAAAGTCTTGCCTAACAAAAGATGTCCAATTTCTACTATCTTCCTCAGTATTAAATTGTTTTGTTTGAAATATATAAAGTACAGCTTCATTCAAATATAGTATACAATTGTAAAGGTGAGGAGTAATTTTCAGCAGCCTTTTCAGATAACTTTTAGAGTAGTTACAGTGCAGTATCTGAAACCACATCACTTGACTTCTAAGAATCTTCCATACTGGTATAAGATCTTTATTGATGTTTGATTTTGTAACATAATCCACTGGACATTTGAAAACATGTGTTCAGTGGGTTATTACAGACCTTTCAGATGTTGATGTATAGTATCAGAACTTACATGAAAATTTTATTTCTTAGCATGATATGCTTTCATCAGAAAAGTCCATAAACATGGGAAGCTTCCAGGGCCTGTGTGTCAGATACATATTTTTTATAACTTGAATTTTTAAGAACTGTCAGTTGTTTTCTTCAGGATGGCAGATTCAGTAATTCATTTTTGAGCAAGTGTCTACTAGGTAGCTGACTCTAAATAACCATGGTTTATTACTTTTTCTTCCAATAAAGATCAGGTTAATAAAAAAGAAGCTAGTTCATCTTAAAAGTCAAGCTCTTGTAGAATTGCTTTTCCTTCAGATAACCCACATGCTTTAATATGCAGCAGAGTCATTTTTATACAAACTTCCCATTTCATCAGAGGATATTAAAGAGTTGTATACTCAAGAATAGATATGTAAATAATAAAGCTTACAGCTTCAACAAGAACATTATTAAGTGAAATTGACATTTTCTCTTCTTGAAGGCGGTAGCTTTGAAAAAATATTAGGGCATCTGGAACAGTTTGGTTCCACTTTTTTGAATCATGCCAGTATAGCAGCACTTGTATTCATGATTGCTTTTGCATCATGGACACAAACGCAGCCAAAGGATGAAATAAAGTGCTAGAATATTTATGGAAACAATTTTGACCTCAAGAGCCACTGAAAAGAGGTAGGATACCTCAGGGATCTCTGAACTATACTTTAAAAGCACTTTAATGAGGTGTATGTTTTCCACAATGCCATTAAATTGGCCTAGAAACAACATCTTCAAAGACAAGTAGTCCTGTGTCTATCTTGCCACCCCTCAGTGGGGCACTGGGCAACTTGGCAATGTTAGTGCCTTCATGGCCACTCCTTTTCTTCTGTCTGCCCCAGCCCCACACTGCAGCTACCACATAAAAAAATAAATACAACAGAGACTAAATAAAGTATTTTGGCCGGATTATTTGATGGGGAGGGAAGAAGGCATAAACTGCAATGAATGTGAAAACTTTTTCAAAAGATGAGAGCAAGTGAGTGCTCTGTAAGTAGACACTATGACAGACTCAGATTCAGAGCTCACATTAGCCCACGCTCTCAGTGACTGGTACACCTGTGTGCTTTAAAATGTAACACAGGTATCATAAATGTATAGACTTTGTTTCAAAGAGTTGTCTGGAAGAAAGGACATTCTATGGACCGTTATTCCTAGTTCCATAACTTGAGCCTCCAACCAGCACAGTAGAGTGGAGAGAGATGGAGTGGGAATGTGTCAAGGGGACCCACTAGATTCACAAAAGTGAAGTTCTTAGGGGTTGATTTGCTGATTCTAAGCAGAAAGAGCATTCTGCAGACATGAGAATCTGGAGGTTTCAATAAGTGTATTTTCAGTTTCAAAATATTTAAACTACATATTGCCTAAAAAATATTAAGAATCCAGATTACTTGACAATTTTGGAGTAAAATGAATTGCAGTAAGACCATAAACTTCTTGGTCCCAAATCAAGGATTTTAACTGTAATTCTGTGGTTGGATTTTAATAGATTTCTGAATTATTAAAACCTAAGAAAAAGGCTTCACTTCACATGTTTGGTGGGTGATGCAGGTTAGGGCGAATGGAATAATTTAATGAGTTCAAAATGACACAGTAGTGAAATTTTTCTATTGTTGGGGACATGGAAAAATGACCAGAGGTAAAGGATGGAAAAAATGATTAAATAATTAATAAGTACGTTGTCCTTGCCAAAGGCCTTACTTTTTACTACTCTGTTTTTGAAGGATCTTGTTTTTATTTGACTAGTTTGGAAGAGATATTTGCTAAGGATGAGGTATAATTCTAGTATCTGGTACTTTAAGATGCCTGAGAAAGCAAGAGAGTTTATTTAAAATACTCAGCTTTGGAATAAAAGGTTAAAAATGTGTAACATGAGTAACATGCTTCTTCAATGCTCTTTTACATATGGGTAACAATTGCTGAGTGAATGATACGTTCACACAGGAAAAACTCCTTATAGGCTGCAAGGCTTAGGAAAGTCACCTGACCTGTTACCTTCCCTCCTATCTCAGAGTCTATGTGAAAACTGCTTGTGCAAATGCAGAACAGACTGTCAAGAGAAATGTCAGGGATCTTAAGCTCATAGAAATCACATGTAAAGAGTTGTTTCATAAAACAAGCAAATTATCTGTTATTATGGAAAGAATATTTCAAGGTTAAGGTTTTTTGTTTTTTTGTTTTTGTTTTTTATTTTTTTCCATTGCTGGGCTTTCCTAAAATACTGGAGGTTTTTTTTTTCCTTTGCAAATTATTACTTTATCATAGACTGTTTTTCTTGTGAAATAATTGTGAATTCCAAATATTTTTTCCTTGGGGAATATGTGACTTCCAATGGATTTCTACTGAAATTGGTTCTTGGCTAGAATGCTATTTTTGCTTGGGGACAGTTCTAAGCATTGAACTCAGGGCTTTGTTCATGTTAGGCAAGTGCTCTCCAACTGATCTGTATCCCTGTTCCTTGGAACGAAAATCTTGATGGAGGATCTGTGATCCAGTCCTTAAAGATGTTATATTTTTGACTGCCTTGATTTTTACTGTTTCAAAAAGTCCTGGGAAAATTGAGATGAATGATCCTGGGACTTACACAGCAATCAGAATGCAGTGGGGTTTGGGTTTTCCTAGCCAAGCTTCACTGAGGACAGGTGTGGGCCAGTGCGTCGTGATTCGGTACGATCAGGTGAGCTGTGGGCTCCGCTAAGTGAAGCATGCTCTGATGGATCTTGGAAAGTTGAGTCTGAAGCTACTCAGAGATTGTACCCACTTGTCAGTCTGTGTTGTTGCTCAGAATCATGTTTTTCCTCTAACAGCTTATCTTTTCTATCAGATGCTAACACGTGTGACAGTGTTGACCTAGTATCTACTTCCTGAGATTCGTAGATAGGGTCATTTCTATGAGCCCTAAGGTAATTTGACCAGGTAAAAACAGGTACCTCTGGTTTTTTTCATAGTCTAAAGAGACTTAAGGAAGACACATCCAATTACTCTTCAGTTCAGCACCCCAGCTTGATCTGAAATGCCACAGTGCCTGGTCCAGATAATCACTCACTGACTCCTGCTCTTTCTTGCCTCCTCTCCTTTGCTCCAACATCATGTGCGTGCATGGTCGCCCAGCCATCCATGTGCTTCTACTGTCAACAAGACAGAGAATGAGGGAAGCAGAGAAGTATTTGGGGGAATTATCTCTTTTCCTCACTCAAATTTTTCAATGTGCAATATGGAAGGAGAAAACAGAAAACAAAATATCAGTATATCAGAGAAACATGGTCTTAGATTGAAGGGTGTGAGATATTCCTCATTCCTGATAGTGCTCCAGAAGGAGTTTGTCAGCGCGTGCTAACAAGTGATGGGCAAACTTTCCACTTTTCTCAGGTTTGATTTCATTCTCTGATCCTAATTTGCTGTCTCTCTCGAAAAGGAGAAAAACAAAAGGACTGAAACACCTAGTAGGTACTGACTGTATTTCACATAAATCAGCATATTTAGTTCTCACAATTCTCTGTGAAATTCAGTTATTCCCATGTAACAATAACATAGAAAGTAAACCATTTTCTCAAGTTTTGATTCTTGGTATGTCTGCCGAAATCCAGTTTTCCTGGTTCTTCCTTTCCTATCATGCACCATTCAGTGACTACAGTCTTTTTCAATTTACAATCAGTTTTCAATTCAGGCCTTTCATTTTCCCTGATAGGTCACTTTGTTCTTGGTACTGCTTTCCATATTCATGACCAGTGATACCTTCCCAGTGTGTGAAGCAGTGATGAATACCCTTTTTTATATGGTTACTCAATAGAAAAGCCATAAATTGACCACTCTAAAAGATATATGCTTATGTTAATAACAGGAAAAAAGAAGATGAGAGGAGCAAAAGGGTCATACCAGTGCAAAAGTTGGATATATATATATATATATATATATATATATATATATTTATATTTATATATATATATATTATTTTCTAAAATTTAAATGACCTTAAACTCTTTTTAAAATTTTACCTTCTAAATTAAAATCAATGTTATTTAACTGTTATAAGGGTTCTTAGCCACAACTAAAGTCTATTTTGAACTTTTAAGTGTTCTCTAATGAGGAACGTTTAAAAGTTCAAACAAAAGCCCAGTATTTTGTAGCTAGAATAATTTGGTGAACTTAGCCATATAAATGCTCAATGAAGCAAATGATTAAAGAAAGGATGAATAAAGATATAAATCAAAATGGATACTATTTTAATTTTGGTGCTTGTAGATCATAATGAAACTATGCTGACTGAAAAGGACAAAACCAACCTTACCCACAAGGTGTGAATTAGTGTTAACATGTTTTCTTAGTATTAGAGTGACAAAGTCTGTTCTGTTTTCTCATTTTAGAAAAAGATTAGCCATTGTACTGTTCTTTACTATTTGCTTTCTTCATGATCACAGACTATAGCAACTCTTTTGGGGAAAATTTTAAGCCATTATCTTGCTGATAACTTCAGAAATACATCTGCAGCAACAACTAAAACATATTTGTAGTTAAGCATCCTTCTACCTTTTCTCTTGAGGTCAACATTTGTGTGCATAAGAAATAATTATATTTATAACTTGGCATTAGAAAGTCAAAATGTTCTTTTACTTTTTGTAGGCTTGTAGAGTTTCTTAATGTATGTAACTTCATTTTTGTCATTATACAAGAATACAAAGACAAAACAAAACAAAACAAAACAAAACAGTGTAACTAACTATGTATCATGCTCAGTCTACAAGAGAGATACTTAAGATGAAAGGTTAAGTAATTTTCTTCAAGTTCCATGACTGCAGAGGAACTGAGACTGAAATCCAGATGGACTGACTCTAAAGTCCAAGTTCTCTGTTCTAGACTCCCAAATGTCCTGTGAATTGAGTGCACTAAGAGCCAAGTAAGACTATATTTTTATTCCTGTCCTTGTCACAGGTCATTATTAAGCAGCCGCTTGGTACCACCTTTGCTCCTGGCAGCTACAGTGCAGATGGTTGGAGAAGCTGCCAGATGCACCCTAGGACTGTATACTTGTCAGCAGCTACAGATACTATAATAAGTGGCTGTCATGGCAGCAGTAGAAATGACTCATTGGGAAGTGCAACAACCAAGTGAAAGCCTCTTCTCTCAGAAAATTATCCAGCCTACAAAAAAGCACCTCCTGACTTCCAGTGTAATTTTTGATCAAACATCTGCATACCGCAGGTGGAAATAATCACTATTTTGTTGTAAATGCCGGTGTTTGTATGTGTGGAACGTAGAGAATTTGCTTAGAGCGTTCATGAAGGTAATCACAATAAATCAGTAGAAACTTCATTCATTGCTCACACACTTCCAGGCTGTTATTATGTCCATCAATCACTAGTAGATTCACATAGGCATTATACACAAGCGGAGTCTATGAGCACAGAAGCATGTGAAGATTTGATTTTGCTGTACTGTAACTCAAAAAACTTTTTTTGGCCTAGCCACACTCATCTGTCAAAATACTGGACCATTTCAGAAGTGATTTTAGGACATGTGTAAGTGGGAAGGAGAAAATTATTTTAGTCTCTCACAGGGGGTCCCCAAACTCCTTGATGACAGGGACAAGGGAGGAGAAGTTTCCAGACAGTACTCTAAATTTCCAGTCCACTGAAGTTATTGTCCACACTGTCCACAAGCAATGTTACCTAGTAGAACAAATTCTGTACTCAGTTTATTCACTTAGATGATCTGTTTTGGAAGCCTGAAGCATGCCTGTCTGTATGTAGCATGTAGGATACTGGCAAGTTTTTCTTTGAATTCAAATTTTAGTGCCTATGAGCTTAAACCTTCTTCTGAGACCTCCAAAGCGGCATCAATGGCCTTTCTCTAGGGTGAAGTTCCCCAGACTATACCCTTCCTTACCTCATTAGCTTGTGACTTTTCCCAGACAATATTTTTAGTTTGAAAGGGGATGTAGTGGTTGATACCTTGTATCAACTTGAGAAGTGAGAAGCTTACCTAAGTAACTAAGCAGTTCTACACCCTGAGGGTGTAGAGGACATGCCCCCGGGCGACCGTGCTCCAGGATGTTGTAATGGTTGATTCATTGTGTCAATTTGAGATGTTTAGAAGTTGAAATGACTCGCCAGGAGGCAAGGGTCCTCACTTTGTAAACTTCCTGAGCCTGTGAAAGAGGAAGGCATAGAGATGGTGTTGATGTAAAGGATCTTCCCGAGGGTGGATAGCCTGCATACACTACAAAGGAAGAAAGAAAAGGCTTGTTTTACCTCAGTTTTGCTCTTGCTGCTTTTGTGTTTCCCTCAGCCTTGAACTATTGCCTTTCTGCTATGCCACCCTGCCTTGGAGTCAGCTGATTATGGACTGAAACCTCCACAAATGTGAACTAAATGCATCTCACCTTCCTTTATTTTGTGTGTCGGGTATTTTGTCCTAGCACGGAGAGAAAAGTAACTAAGACAGGGACTGTTGTGATCCGAACATTACTAGTGGTTTCTACTAAATATGATGCAGATTTTCTGTTCCTAATTATATTCCACATAGATTATGGATTATTATTTATCTTTTGGAAGGTCTTTTTATACTTTGTGTGTATTTTCATTGCCTTAGTTATATTTTATTATCCACAGCTACTTCTTCTAAGTGCATTTATTATTTTCTATTCAATGAATATCAAACACAGATTTTTGTTTTCTTGGCACATGTAACCAAGTGATCAACTTGCATATATTTAAAAAATATGCATGTAATTTTCCACTAGTTCTAAGTAGTCTCCTAAATGCCTTAGTTGCCTATGAAAGATTTCTTCCTTCTTGATTATGCCCTTTATTATTTAGATCCAATATTCTTGGAGGCAGACTGTCATTGCAAACATATTTAAATCTGTGGGATGTATTGCCTTTGCCATATCAGATTTCTGGGTACAGGGCCCAGGCATCAGTATTTGCTAAAAGCTATGTGAAGTCTTGTTGGCAAAAGTCTATTGCTTAGAAAATGCTGGGCTTGTATCAAATATTGCCTATTTTCATAGTTTAGTCATTAATTACTGGAAACAGTCATTCAACAAGCAATTCAAATTAAATGTTCACTTTAATGTGTGGATATAATGGTGACCCTGAGGGTGGAGGACATAATACCAACTTTCATCATTTCAGAGCTTCCTGAGTGAGCAGATGAAAAAACATGTAGCCATTTATTATTAGTTTACAAGTTTTCTGACAATAGGTATACGAATAGCTAAAATATCTTTTTTATCTTCTATTCTATTGATGAAATTCAGTCATTACAAAATCAAATTAATTCCCAGATACATGCTGGGCAAACAGAGTAATGTAGTGAAAATGAGAGACAGTCTATCTTGCCAAATTAAGACATTAAATGGAAACCTTGTGAGAAATCATACAAAAAAGATTCAGAACATGTGCTATATCTGAATCTGCTACAGCACATCCTGCCTCCTCCTAAGTGAGTTATGCAAAAGTGCACGTGTCAGTTGTTCATTACTATGACAAAGTATCTGGGAATATCACCTAAACGAATGAAATATTATTTTTTCCTCACAGTTTCAGTTTTGGTTCCTTTAGGCTTTAGATTTTTAGGCCTGTAGTGATGCAGAAACATCATGTCATGAGGGGTTGGTAAAAGGAAGCTATTTACTTCATGGCAGCCTTGAAGGAGACAAGTGAGGGCCAGAAATCCTTGCCAGTGAGTTTCCTTGTCTTCTCTGCTTTTGCTCCAGCTCGGCCCTAACCCTACTGAAATATTTCCATTCACATTCACAGAGGATTGTCCCCTTATATTATGGTCCTGACTGACAGTCCTCTCTGGTGACATCCTCACAAACATACCCAATCACACCCAGAAGTGTGTTATACTAGGCTCCTGGGCCTCTCTTAATCCAGTTAAATTGAAAATCTAGATTAGCCATCACAGAGCTTTTGATGGAAACCCTCCTAAAAATTGTAATCTGATTTATTATATTTCCTATGTAATGCAATCTTAGTTATCATCTGTCCTTTATTGGTATAGCTGAATTAAGTGTTGGAAGTCACACTGTTAAGAAAAACAATCTGATCTAACTGATAAGCTGAGATGGTAGAAAATGATTTGAGATGTCAGCATCTGAAATTTTGATGAATTTTCCACAGAAGTCTGTTTCTTGGTTTTCCTCCATTTGCAGATTTGTGCAGTTTATATCTGACAATGGACATCATATCATGCTTCACTTACAGGATAGATAGTGTGTTTTGAGTAAATCTTTTTCTGCCTACAGTAACCAATCTGGATGTTTCCAGGTTATTTTAAAGTTGTTTTTAACATTCTGGACAGAGTGACATAATCTTTTGTTTCTGAGGTCTGTGCCATCACTGTCTGAAAAATGAGGAATCAAAGGCTCAGCCTGGATGTACACCTGGGTGAAGTAGGCAGAACTCTGTCTTAAGTCACCTTTTCACCTGAAACACAAAACCTAATACACTCAACTTAAGGAGAACAGCTTTTTTTTTTTGCCTTATGTTTTTAATTTATAGTTGGCTAGCACTAAGGCAGGATGGCATAGTGGAAGGGTCTGGGTGGAGGAGATCTGTTCAATTCATGATGGCCAAAACGCAGAGTGGAAGGATGAGCCAGAAAGGGAGACATTTCCTTCTAGGTATTACCCCAGAGACTCCCATGTCTGGCCTGACCCCACCTCCTAGTACCAAGTTAGCCACAGTACTCTCATACTCCAGTCGTCTTGAAAAAACAGCTCTCTGCAGGCATGAAGCCCTTGACGAGAATGTATTACTATGTACCCAAACACCCTGTTTACACCTGGTGCTCCTACTAGGTGGTAACCCACCAGAACAAAGATCTAGGTAAAGATATTTTTTGCTTTTTGTAGCTTATGAAGCATCCTTAAAGGGACTGAAAGCAGCTTTTTAATTCCAAATGAAATAGAAGGCTTCTCAGAAAAGCTGAAGGATAAAAGGAGTAATAGGAGGCTAAAACACTAGTTTGCATCCTTTTGGGGCTATGTGTGATAGTGGGGAATCAAGTCAGCCTGTAGTGTCACAGTCATACTGAGTATGTATCTCATCCTTCTTCCATGTTTATATCAAATTGAAAGGAGAAAAATTTAAAATGAGGACTTAAACAACAGAGGGGTCACATAGCAGAAGTAGGTAAATGATGAGGGATATTTCACCTGTTTTGCTCTAGTACTGAGGTGCTTAAACCAGACCACATGAATTAGTCTTCTTCAGGCATTTTTGTCCCTGTGTTCTTTCTTCTATCTCTTAGTCATCTTCTAGTTCCTGTAATTCAGAAGAGAGCCCCAAGAGCAAATTAATCTGATGGGTTCTGCCCTAGGGATGGCTCTACGTCTCTATTATCTGTTTCTAAGTTCCCCTTAAAAGAAAAACATCAACAAGGATACAGAACCAAATCCTATTTATTTCAAATATGAAGTACATATGTGATTTCCCAGCATGCTTTGGGTGAACTCCATTTCACGATTCTATGTCTGAATCTCTACATGTGTCCAATTGGTTCCCCAAATGAATTTTCCTTTATGACTGAAGGAAAAGAAGAAGCCTGGCTTCTTGAAATGTTTCTTCAACTATTCTCCCAACTTCAATCAAGTTATTTGTAAACATTCTGCTTGGGATTTTGCTGCTTTCCAAAAAGATATTTTACACACATGCCATAGAATTAATGAATGTCTAGTTGTTTTATCAAGGGGAAAACTGAGAATTAACTCAGAATGAAACCTTAACCAGTTAATTACAGTTCACTCACTTGAATTCCACTTTACTTTGCATTGGACTTTCTGCTACCCTGTTTCTTGGCATGACATGATCTCTCAATTAGCTATGACCATTGCCTAACATATATCACATATATATGCAAAAGCATCTCGAAGGAAGCAAGATGAATGTATTTTTGAATCGGTAAGGGCAGCTCTGAGTTACAAGAAAGTTCAAGGCAACCTTACAGCATGGCTCCAGGAGTCCATCCTTTCATTTTCTTCATGCTATCATTTCTCTCATTGTCAGGAGTGAACGGTGCATTTCCCATTGGCTGGCCCGTAGGGTGAGCAGAAATTGAATGCCTTTAATTTAGATTTCCCTCAGGCTTCTTGGCTGTGCAATCAGCATATCTTTGTATCCTTCCTTCTCCAGCTGTTCACTGTGCAAAGCTGAACTAACCAAGGCCGTTGAAAATGCCAGAGTCATTTAGTGTCAGGGAATTTCCCCAACTGCTTCAATATTCTTAAAGTGACTAATTTAATTGGAGTTGTAAGGCATCAGATAATAATGATATCCTTTGGCAATGTTCTTAGTGGGTTGTACACCTGTAATGAAATCCATAATGAAAAGGAAAATAGAAGTACATGTGGGAAGCAAAACCATTTAATTTCCTGTACAGCAGGTAAAAAATTTAACATCCTAAGTAATGCTTTAACTTTGATTTTACCTTGAGACACCTGTAAGTCTTGTTGCTGGGTGTGAACACTAGATTAATAAAGGCAGAAGAAACTCCCATTGCTTCCCAAGTAGACACAGTATTTCTCTTACTGGAAACCCATTATCTGCTATCTGTCTTGGAAAACTAGGATTCTAATATTGTCTGCTGCTTTTATTTATTGTATAATCTTTGACTTCTGCTATTTTTTTCCTCTTATAGTTTGGCATCTTGCCTATTACATCTTATTCTCTCTGCTTGGAGGTAATATGTCACTTCGGCTTGGCCTTTGTGACAGTTAGGCTGGATTGTCAATCTGCTATTTGGCATAGGAACTACCTAAGGGATTAGCAAAGTATAAATTTGTGTGTTCTGAGTGGTTTACGGATGTACAACCTTGAGTATTATATGTGGCGTTTAGCCCTTCCTCTCTGGTACATTTCAAATGCTCTGCTTTCTGGTCATAAAAACTGAGCAGCTTTGTACCACTGTGCTTTTCTACCACGCTACTTCTACCTTGGATCCAGCTGACAATGGACTGAACCCTCTGAAAGTATGAAACAGTAAAACCCTCTTCTCCGTTAAGTCATATACATTGGGTATTTGGTCCCGTAATGAAAAGCTAACTAACAAACTCTTACATCATCTTTCTAACAACACTTATATAAGAAATGTCCTTGGGAAATACATAGGTTGCTTGGTTCAGATGAGAGGGCATTATAATAATGAAAGCATCTCCTTCCAAGAGGAAGGCTAGACAGGCTTCCTTACACCCTTTTTATCCATTGTTTGTTTTGAGTACAGCTTCATTCATAGGCTCTTTTCCTAACGATGCAAAATAGCTTACTATGTGTGCAACATCTCTCACGGTCTACTTACACATGACTTTCCTCCCTGCCACTGGGCTTGAGGAACAAGAGCCATTAATGACATTGCAAATCCCATGGTGTCTCCTGTATGGTCATTAACAAGCCTCAAATGTCTATGGTATTTTGACTGACTAGCTGGGAAATAGCTTTAAATCTTAGAACTTTTACAATTTTTGCTTTCTTTTTTCTGAGACTTTAAGCTTTAGGTCCAGATTATTAATTTAATCTCTACATTCTTTATCTCAGCATTTTTGGACCTCTATTTAAGGGGCTTGGTTAATATTTCTAGCATCCTTACCATAAAATGATCCTATAAGCTATCTCTCTTTTCCCACAACAGAATAAACAATACCTACTGAGTGCTGGATAGGAGAGTCAGATATATTTTAACTTAGGTGTGTATTCTAATCATTTGTCATAATCTAAAGTTTATGATGAAAAGATTCAGAGGTTATATTTAAACCAAGGGGTGGAAAGATTGCATTTTCCATAAGTAGGTATAAAAATGGTCTAAGTACTAAAACTCCAAAGCATCTGAATTTTGAGACAGCCATGTCAGGCTAGTTAGTATAAAACAGTATGAAGAAATGGTGAATAGGTCAAGCTGCTTGGGATGATGGTGAAGCCACTATTTATCATATGAGGTAGTAGAAAATCACTCTATTTACATGGGGCAAAAGTTCTGAGTTCTTCCAGTATCTTCCTCTGATATTTTTGTGACCAGCAAATTATTACACTTCTGAAAATATTTAAGGATTGAAAAGCCTAGTGCTTTGTGTTACAAAACTACCATCAATTTAGTTGGTTTACAGAACGTGCTTAACTTATGAAGCTCTAAAATGGTATTACTCCCATTTTTCAACACAAGAAAAACCAGTAAATCTCTTGAATAGTTAATGTTTTTAAAATTAAAATATTGTCACCTGTTATTAATTGGTTCTTTGTTTTGACTACTATGGAGCTCAGACACGGATATTTTATTAACCAGAAATGTTTCCAAACTTTGATACACATCAGATATGCTAGATAAGCTTTAAAAATACTGTGCTCGAGTTCCAACTCACAGGTTTTCACTTAGTTTTTAATGGCTTCCATAATTTTTAAAAGCTTATTATATACTTGGGGTATTAAGCAATAATTTAAAAACCTCCATTTTATAGGATTTTGCTTTTAGTGCTTTAAACAACCAGAATTCAGTTTTGACTAGTATATAGCAGAGATATAACTTTTATTTTCCCAAATAAATAGCCAATTTTACCAACATTATTTATGAAATATTATGTTTCTCTCATTAGTTTTATTTTCCTCATACTTTTAAACAATGTTCTTACAGATAAAAATTCCATATATCTGATGGAGTTCTGGACTCCCTATGTTTCTCCTTAACTGGAACTGGCTTATTTAGACCAAAACTATTACTTTATAGTGTTCTTTAACCAAAATTACATGAACTAGGTTTTTATTTATTTATTTATTTATTTATTTATTTATTGGGTGTTAAAAGAGATAGTAAGACAAATTCGGTCCCTTTATATTAATTTCTCAAAATGTTCCAGGCAATTATATTGTTTTCTTTTCAGAAAAATCCCACATTATGCTCATCAGGTTCCATAATCTCCTATTTGTGGTGTTACAGAAACAGGCGATCTCTGGGGTTTGGTAAATGCAGTATTCTGATTGGCTAGCCAGGATCTCACATTCTGACCCTGAAGTGTCATCTCAGAGCACATAATTAGAGATCCAAAGAGGGGTTTGGGGAGATGGGGTGTAGTTGTCAAGTATAGGATGGGCAAAATAGAGGTTGGATACCTCGAAGTGAGGAATGATTATGACACATAAGAACTCAACAAATGCCCATTACCTTTTATTACCTTTTTTTTTTTATAGCTCTCGGATTCCAGCAGATAGTTCTAAGTGGCAATCCTCTAGGAAGGCAGCTATTGTCACAAATGGAGGATTTCTACACTATCACTGTTTGGTTTTCAACACTGCATTGCTGAGGCTGCTTTAAAGTACTACATCATAGAATCCTACTTTCAACATTTTATTTATTCAGAGTATACAATTAGTTTATGTGAGAAAAAAAGAAATTAGAGTGATAGGAGTAGATGAGGTCTTGGTAGATGAGAAAATTCTATTAAATAAGCATACACTGGCAGGAAGTCTTTTAGAAATGAATTGGGATTTCAAGGTCACAAGTCCTACTAATCTGTCTCCTGTAAAGTCACCTTCCCATCAATCTTATAGATGAGCCCTAGACCTCGCATCCTAAATTACTATTTTATAAAACTCTGATTAGTGATTTTAGTGAAGACTTGATTTTTCTATCTTAGGGTCTTTGTTCATTCTTTACTGCCTGAAAATGTCTTTACCCTCTTTCTTCTTAAAGTTTTCTTAGAAATGCTTGGATGGTGTTATAGAGACCTTTGAAATCCTCCTTAATTTAATCTATTTATTTTTCTGCCTTATCTTCTAACAAATTTACAGAATTATCAAAATATCCACTCCCTCCTATTTTTATGATTCTGTCAGCTGTAGCCTTTTCCTATTTGTACACAAATCTTTCCACTTACAAGTAGGTTTTTCCTGGTCTTCACATTTACAGTGCTAGTCATATTCTGATTAGAATTACTGGGGTCTGATGGCATGTGTTAGACCTGGATCTGTCTGTATTTTCAAGGAAATCCCTTCGAGTGAGTTTTGTTACTCCAGCATAAATTTCGGGTGTCAATCAGTTTTCTATCTTCTATAGAAATTTGAATGGCAAAGCATACTCAATGGCAGAGTTTTTCAAACTTTAGTAAGCATCAAAACCACCTGGAGAGCTTATGAAAAAACAGATTATTACCTTTTCCTCCCAGCTTCTAACATTTCTGGTTCAGAAGGCCTCAGAACTCAAAAACTTACATTTCTCGTAAGTTCAGGCGATACAGATCCTGCTGGTTCAGGGATTGCACTTTGTGAAACCACTATTCAATGGTGGTATTTTCATGCCTAGAGACACAGAAGAATCACCTGAAAGGCACAACAATATTACCTTTGGCTCTATGCTAGATGGTTTATATCAAGACTTTTGATTCAAATCTATAAGATTTAAATCAAGTAAAATTTTCTGCTGAAAAGAAATCACAATTACGGTTCTATGCAAACTTTAGATGTAGAAACAGAGTCCTGAACAAGAGTCCATGATGCTGGGAAAGCTAGTCCACAGCACAAACTGTAACCTGGAGAGCAAGTGTGGGTTAGGCAGTTAGTCTCACATTTTAATGAGCTTACTTACAGTTAACATGCAGGTAGTAAATCTGGAGTCATCTCTGAGAAGTTACTGGTTTAACAAGTTTTCAGATGAGTCTTGTCTGTAAACGAAATTCTGTCTAGGAACAAGTTTAGGCATTCATGAAAAAATAGAGTCAGGCCAATAGAGGTGTGAAAGCAGGCGGCCAGATGAGATGAGGTGAGTGCGCCAGTGCTGGAAGCTTCAGATGTGGTAATCCTTTTGGATTCAAAATAGGATAGAGAAGTAAGTGCTGGGAGATTCTCTTGTAGAGATAGCTACTTGAAAACCACAGGTTCAAGATTTTAAGTAAAACTTTATGGAAAGCATCCAATCTTGACAAGACTTCTTCACAGTAATTATACAATTCCTACCGGATTGAGAACGTGGACAGGTGAATCAAGAAGAAAATGTACTTTCTAGAGGTACGCTACTCCCTAACAGAACCTCAGAGATTTTATTAAAGCCATGAGCTTTCTCTCTATCTTTTTAGGTGCCATACTGTAAAAGTAATTTCCATTTCAAACATTAGAATTTGTTTTATTCTCATTAGTCAACATTAAATTTATCCTATAGAATGTGTTTGGAGACCACATCGATGTACAGAAATCTAATCACTGGTGCTCCAGGTTCATTTGATCATTCAACTGCACAACTTGTACCTATTTCATTTCTCTTGGTTGGGTTGACTTTTATTTATCTAAAGCTCTGGTACAGTAAATGCCTTATTGACAGTGCTCTTTGGATTTTATGTTCCATAAATTCCAAACACATTTTCTCCAAACACACTGTTCCCTGATCCATTTCTGCAAAGTAAGAATTGGAAGGAAATTTAATTCCTTAGGGATTTTAGGCCAAGACGGGTGCCACAGGATAAAAAGATAGATAGATAGATGATAGATAGATAGATAGATGATAGATTGATTGTTTCTATGTTTGTGGGTGTGCTGTATCTGTAGTTGTGTGAATAGTGACTTTTAAAGAGATGTGTCCAGGTATCTTGGAACTTGTGGATAAAACCTGACTTGGAAAGAATCTTTATAAGATACGAACAATTGAAGGACCTTTGTGTGAGATGATTGTGGATTATCCTGGTGGATCTAATTTCAATGCAGCATCCTCATAGGATAAAAAGCAGAGAAGATGCACAGAAGAGAAGACCAAGTGGAGAAGGAGGCAGAGACATAAGTGGTACAACCATACACCAAGGGACATGTGGAGACCAAGATGCTGGAAAAGGCAAGCAGAGGAATCTGCCCTGGAGCCTCTGGGGGGAGATGGCCCTTGGGCACTTTGATTTGGGACCTTTGTCCTACAGAATTGTAAATGAATACATTTCTGTTTTTAAGAGTCACAAGGCACAAAAAAAAAAAAAAAAGAGTCACAAGGCTTATGACTGTTTTAGTGGCTCCCCAAATGAATACAATCTAAAAGAAAAGAAGAGAAAAAAGAAAATGTCATACTGGGAAGTCATTTTATAAAAAATTTATTTCTAAGCTTTTGTTGTTCCTTCCTTCCAGAGGAGACTTCTGAAGACAACAAGTTGTCGATAGTCCTTCAATAAAACAGAGCCTTTTCTCTTTACTATCTCAGCCTTGATGATCACTAGGGGGGCAGAGCCGAAGCCAAGGGAATTCTCTGTGGGTGGATTGGCGGGAGTTATATGTCTATGTGTAGAATTGCAATCAAAGTCTTCAAGTTAAAGGGAGCTCTGTGGACTAAATAAAATACTGGACACTTAAGAGAATGTTCTGTTTGGAAATTTCTGTACACCAACCTCTCCATGTAGTGAATATTACCACTATTTTCATTGCTATCATAAAATAGGTATATGAGACAGTGCTAAATCCCTTGTGAGAATCCCCAGTACCCCAGGTTTATTTCCAATAGTCTGGTTGATGTTACCATTATTAACATGGTACTTGTTTTGATTGGTATTCCACCTGACTGTGGGATAGTTTTACTCTTTCTTAAATATTATAGTAGAAAAAATAAAGATGATGCATACCTGGCCCATTTGTTTCTTTCCCATACTTCATCACTGCCATTTAAATACCTACCACTTCTCTACAGATGAGCAAACTGATTTAGCTGTGAGATTCTGTGTATGGTGCTACTTAGGTTCTCAAGTAGGTAAGCCACCTAGCCAGAAGACAGATAGCTAGCTGAGGTCAAATGACTCGCCCGATTATGTTACATTTGTGACTGGTTAAACTTAACTTTCAGCTGGATTACTTCTGGATGTTCTGGACGGCTTACAGAGATGTGCTGCTGGGTATTATAAATGGCTCCTGCCCCTTGCTCTCTGGCGTAATTCATGTGCTTTGCTTCCCAGTTCTGGTGAGCAAATTTTTGCTCTGCCTTCCCCTTGCACCATGATGCTCATGCTTCAGAGCCAGCCAGCCATGCAATGAACTCTCTGAAACAAAAAGCCAAGTAAAACTCTCCTTTAAATTGAGGTTGTCAGGTAGTTGTCTTAGAGAGGGAGAAGGTAACTGACATTTTTGATTCCTGTTGTTGTCTGGAACATTGGCAAATATCCCGTGCTAAATTTTGAAGTGGAGGAAAACTTGTAGCTATTGAGAATGACTTGTAACTATTTAAAACTGGTGGGAAAAGTATAAAGCAGAGTCATATGACGCAAACTGCGGAAAACTCCCATGGAAGTCAGGAGTTCAAACTATAGAAAGCACAACTGAGAAATCCAGTTGCCCTCAAGTGGTTTAGCAGAACGGTGAAAATTGGTGACCTCTGGCCCATGTCTGACCTGCAGATGTTCTTTCAAAATATTTGAACGATGTTTAAAGCTGTCTATTTCACATAAGAGTACACACATTTCCTCTTGGAAACTTTTAAAAGATCCGGCAGCAGGTGGACTGTTTCTGCATTGCCAACCACCGAGCCACTGCTGCCCTCATTGTGGAAGGGTGTGGACTGCGGTCTCCCAGATCGGCTCCTGTCTGGCCAATCATCATCATAAACCACAGTGTAGTTAAAGATGGAAGGAGTATTTGGACTAGGATGATTGGATAGTGCAACATTTAACCACTGTAAATTTTATAAGGGGACACACGTATGCGTTCTGTACCCTCAGCAGCGAATGTGAAATTCTAAAATTAATGTGAATTTTATCTCCTTTCCCCCTAAATTTTCTACTCTGTAATCATATTAAAATCATTAACTTGATGTTTGATCTTAGATAAGTGACTTCATATTTGTAAACTTCTAGTGCTTTATACAGAAAATGGGAATAATTGTAATACCTACCTCCTAAGGATTTTGTAAAAGTTGAATAACGTAATGTTTAAAAATTGGGTAGCACAAAGCCTGGGGCATGATAAGCACTTAAATATTAGTTATTATGATTGTTATTATTTTAAATTTGGTATTATTTGTTATTAATGATCTTGGAAATTAGAAGGTTCTAGCAACCAGCAAGATGCTGGGTGGCTTGGGCATCCAGGAAGACTGGAAATAACAGGAAAGTTAGTTACTGCTTTACAACACTAGCCCTTGACAAAAGTGTGCTGTCTTTAAAGAAATTGCTTGCTAAACTCCAGTGTGGCTTCAGTAAAAAATTATGCTCCATTTTCACAGCGTGAAAGTGGCAGTTAAGGCAAGGAAAGTACGTTTGGAAGTTTGAAGAGTGAAAGTGTTTGATGGGCTGAGAAATGAGATTAACCCTTTATCAACTAGACTCTCTCCGGATGAATTCTTTAGGATAAGTAGTTACACGGCTTTAGGGAGCAGAATAGTAACAGTGTCCTCTTCTTTGGTTTTTGTCTCTGCAATTCATTTCACTATCAAATGTAACTTCTTTTCCTAGTCAATCTGGTTTTTGGTAAAATTGTTCCAATATTCACTTTACATAACTAAGTATAGCTTTGTGGTTACCTTTTATATCCGAAGGTGAGGACCTCTGGTGATTCTAATTATTTTTTTCCATTGAAAACAAGATGTTTCACAGGCAGAAGCTATAGATCAGGACTTGTTACACAGGCATCTCATTATTTTTAATAAGCAATTCCATTATTTCTGATTCTGCTGAGAGCAGAACATAATTCTGTCAAAGAGAGAAGCTTGTTAAAATTTGGTGGTCAGAAACATATGACTTCCAGTCAAATTTAGCAATACTTATAATTAAGTTTAATGATACAATCTCATAAATTTATGTGGGCTGCATGAAGGTGAATTGATATAGGTTGTATTCTCTCATTTAAAAAATAATGAGATATATGGTAATTTTATGTTATTTGTATATTTGTAACTCCTCTGAAAATTAATAGTTTTTAGCAACTATTCTCATGGAATTAATAAAATATATTCATTTTTAAAACCTTTGGCCAAGACTTCTGATAGCTCTAAGATCTGACCTGGAATTTTAGGAATCTTTTTAATCTCTCTGAGCACTGAGACATTGCTATTGTTAAAATTTACATGGTTTGTACAACATTTTGGGGGGACAAAATTAAAAACATGGAAAGAAAGAAGGGATATTTGTAGAGGAGAGGTAAGAATGACTTGCAAAAGATGAGGTGAAAGGTAAAAGAGAGGAGGAAATGGGAAAATAATGTTCATATAAGTCTCATTTCCACAGATGTTTTGTAGGTGCTATCTTGTAGCCGTATCTACAATCTATTGTTCACTCTTTGAAGGCTAGAAGTTGCTTTATAAAGGAAGCAAATCATCTCAATCATCTAAGGTGGTAAATAACCTATTCTTTAATTATGAATTCACTGATATATGCTGCATTTATTGAGGAATTGTTATGTACATTGTTATGTTTAGTGGTGAGGATATGTCAAAATAATACAAAAATTCTATTTAAAAATATTGGCTGGGGGTTTAGCACAGTGGAATAAGTCTCTGCTTGGCAAAAGTGAAGTCTTGAGTTCGATCCCCAGTACAAAAAAATAAAAAATAAAAATACTGTGTGTGTGTGTGTATAATGACAGAGGATAGCAGAATAATGAATGGTGGAAAACTGAGCAAATTAGACAGTGGACAATAACAAGAAATGAAAGGCTCACAATCCATCTTATTATAGCTTAATTCTACTGCTATTTACAGTGTGGAATAACATTCCAAAAGGTATTAACTAACGAGTTTAGAAAACAGAGTCATTCAGTCTAAGAGATCCAATCCAGTCGGAAAAAGCTCAAGAGGAAATTTAGCTTCCTGGCAATTTTCCTTGTGCATAAGGTTACACCTTTTAAGAATGAAGACACAGAATTATAAAAATGTAAATTAGAAATTTCATAATAAAAGCAACTCAATTTCTATTTCTACATTTTTTTTCTTGCCATCGTTAATAGACACTTAAAAAGAACTGGAATGTTGTCAGCTTGAAACTCAAGCTCAAATATCAAGATGTAGGCATTTTTCCTTTTATGTTTTAAATTAAGACCTTGCAGTGCACCCTTTCTTAACTATTCACAATTCAGCCTGATAATTTAAAATATTAACATGTTAGTCATTTTGGTATTATTTCAGTTTTATATACTTGCTTAAATAAATTTGGCTTGTCAAATCTATACAATGATTATTTGGAATGCTTTTCCTCTTCTCTATAATTTAAAACCATAGAGTAAAAATAAGTTTGCTCTTTATACATAGTTTAAGAATAATCCATAGCTGGAAGCCAAGGTATAATTGCTACTGATTGTTTTTGCCAAATAACATGTTTCTAAATTTGATAACATTTCTTTGTGTACTACATGAGAGACCAACACACTGAAAAATGCTTCAATTATCATATTAGCATATGAGAAAATGGCTAAGCTTCTTGGTGTTTTATGAAACTCAAGCTTAGGTTTTTCGATATATAAAAAATTTTGACTTAATTAGTCACATATTTAGTTTCTGAATGTTCTTTAAACTTTTTTCAAGTGAAAGCTATTATTTTAAGTTCTATAATACTTACAAAACTGAGTAAATATTCAATTTGTTGCTTTTCAGAATTTACAGCCTAACATATGTGCATTTACCCTATCCCTAGAAAATGCTAAATAATCTAAGTGTAGCATTTTAAAAGTGTTGTCAGTTAAGTACATATTTTCATGCATGTGTGTGAAAGTTTTATTGAGCCGGGGGTTTGGCTCAGCAGCACAAGCACCTGCCTGGCAAGCACAAGGTCCTGTATTCGATCCCTGGCTAAAAAAACAAAAAGAATTTTATCTACATATATTGATCTGTATGTGTGTGCTTATGAACCATATTCATCAGCTGAAAACTGTGTGCATGTATGATTTAGTCAGATTTGCATCACTATAACAAATACCTACAGTATTCAACTTACAGGAAGACAAATTTATTTTGCCTCACACTTTCAGAGATTCCAGTCCATTGTTTGTTGGCCTTGTTGAATTTGGTTCTGTAGGGGTCAGCACAACACGCTGGGAGCGCATGGCAGAGCATAACCTATCACTTCATATCAGGAAAGAGAAAGAACAAGAGGAGGCACGGAAGCACTACTATGGCATGTCCCAATTGGTCAAAGATCTCCCACTAGGCTTCACCCTGTAAGAGTATCACCACATCCTCAAGTTCTCACAGGCTGTGGAATGAACCTTTAATATATAGACCCTGCAGGATGCTTACTGAAACCGTAGTAGTGTGTGTGTGTGTGTGTGTGTGTGTGTGTGTGTGTGTGAGTGTGTGTGTGTGTGTGTGTGTGTGAGAGAGAGAGAGAGACAGAGAGAGAGAGAGAGAGAGAGAGAGAGAGAGCTAAGAAGGAAAAGGTAACCAGGGGTTCACACATTTGATTAAATAATTACTTGAACTGGCCTTGAAGGCTAGACAGAATTTTAAAATGAGGAGAAAATAACATTTGACCTGGTTAAGAGAATATGTGAGCATATGAGTAGAGTTTGGCAGATTGCTTTCTATTGAGAAAACAAGAGAAGTTTTAACTAAAGAACAAGACATATGAAGGAAAATAATGGCAAATAAGTTTGGAAAAATGAATTTATACTGGATGTTAAATTTCTGTCATAGCATTATGAATTGATTACTAGCCTATGGAATTCTGATCAGGAAGAAATGGTTGTCATTAATGGTATGCAGATGACCTTAAATATAAGCATAATCACCTAGAGTAGGGATGAGACTCATATAGTTGTTTAAGTTTTTAATAAATTCAGTGTTTTCCTTGATGTTCTTGACCTATTAAACTCAACAGCAAAAACAAATGTAAAAATTTTTATCAGTAAAAGAATAAAGTGAACATCATAGTAAATGTGCCTCACAGTTCATGCCATCTGTGTCCTATGATGTTTGCTACTGACTGCAATTATTGTTTCTTCTGGGACAAGTGCACACTCTGGTTGATGCAGGCACTTACACTGTGTCTGTCCAGTGAATATTTGTAGTGGGAGAACCTCAGAATCCCCGTGAGATAAATGCATATGACAAGAGGTTGTGGATCATTTATAACTCTCCAGTAAACAGAAACAACAAAAAATAAAACCACAAAATTAAAAAAAAAATTGTAATAAGGGGTCCCTGAAGGACCAGCAGCACCTGACCTTTGCATTGGCTACATCTCTTGACATAATGAAGATAGAGTGTTACTTCTGACAACTAACGGTGTTTGTGATTGTACCTGTTTTATTTTCATTTCTCTGAGTTTCTTGAACACTTGTGATTCACTCAAAAACAGTTATTCAAAAATACATTCATTGTTTTCTGCAGCAAGTTTTCCATCGTAAAAAAAAATGATCTATTTGAAGACTAGTGTACTGACTTGTGTTGTCTCCAAAATGTATTGCAATCCCAGCCCTTAGTACCTTATACTACAGCCCAAACTGTACTCATTTTGTAAATACAGATTTTGCAAATCTAATTAGCATTGCAGAAATTAAGTTACATTGGATTCGAACAGCTTCCTTATAAGGAAAGAGAAATCTGGAGATGTGTATTGTAGGTGTGCATAGGCAGAAGAGAGAAGGTCACGTGATGACAGAAGGGGAAACTGAAATGACTTGGCTATAAGCAAATAATGTCAAATATTGCTCCAACCCTGAAAGCCAGAATGGATTCTTCCTCAGAGCTTAGAGAGAGAGCACGGCCCCATCTATACCATGATTTCAGAGGTAGTTTCCAGAATAGAAATAAACGTTTGTGGCTTTAAGCTGCCCAGTTTGTGGTACACTGTTAGGACAGCCCTAGGAAACTGGTACAATCATCAAGAGGTGAGGAGGAAAATGGATGAGCTGTGTTTCTTCTGTGACCTCTCTCACCAATGACTGGATATTTATTAGAAGAGACTTCATATCAAACCTGCTTCATATTTACAGTCCAAATGCAGCAGCTGATAAAAACTGTGATACTTTTTCCTAGAAAATGGCACTCTGCCGTTGATCTTCTTGCTAAAGAGTAATGGGAACACTGTATAGTTACTGAAAATCAGTGACCATACAGGGGATGTAGCGCTCCCTGTAACCCTGGTGTTTGGGTTGGTGACAGGGTCCCTTGGTTAGATATTGGTCATGAAATTCTGGATCTATTCCATATCTGACATGACTTGACCTAGTGTTTATTAGTGCAAAGGGCTTAGAAGTAGTAGACATTAGTTTCATTTTCAACTTTACCAGAAAATGAGTTTGTGCTTGCTGAGCAACTATTCCATATCACGTTGATAATACGAGGACTTTGTAGGAGGTGAGCTCTAATGTTTTTTTTCCCCAGGTCTGTGAGTCAATGACTCAGTAGATGAATAATTTTCCTAAAATCAACTATAAAGAATTTGAGTTTTGCAACTTAAATTTATAGTTTATTCATCTGTGTCAGCTTGCAAATAATTTTAATTAGCTTATGTTGAGTTATGAAGTTTATTTTATTTGTTTTTGTTATAAATGAAGTGCAACTCTTCCTCATAGATGATTTTGCTAAGAATAAAAGGAAAGGAAGTAATTTGAATTTCAAATTTCTAGCCTATCACATACAAAATGAATATTTAAAAATGAGCAATAAAATTAGGTTTCATGTTTGACAAATATTTCTGCTTGCTAAAAATAAGAATTATACAGTTGTGACCTTTAAAACAAAAGACAGGTTTCAGATAAATGCAGTAGTTGTAGATTATAGTTTCTGGAGATTTCACCCAAAATGATACATGCTCATTCATCATTCCTTTCAAAGAAAAATACAATAGAAATTTTTAAAATCAGATGAGCTTTCTGAAATGTTACAACAATCTGACTGCTTCCCAGTCTTTCATGTGAATATGGATTCCCTCAAAGTTTGATAGTTGCTCATGCCCAGCCATGCTTGACTTGGCATTTGAAAATTCCCCACAACTTACATCAGAAAGTGATTAAAAATTATGGAGTGTAGAGAAAGTTTAGGACTGCTTAGTTTTGTTCTGTTTTCAGGCTACAGGTTATATTGGATCATATTTTGGGTACAATATAAAGGTTAACAGAGCACAGATTTTTTCTTAGCAAATTTGGACTTGTTTGAGATGTCATCATGCACACATCTATTATACATAACATGTATCCTTGTATTGGGGAATATGTGTCAACATGGCATCATCAAAGATATAGAAGCTGCATTTCATATTATAATAATATGGGGGTGGCAGAATTATCATGCAGTTTATATGGTAATGTAGAAGACAGGCAGCATCCATAGAAGGATTTAAACAATACAAGACAAAACACAGAATTTCTCTGTCCTAGAGAAATTATAGAGCCATCTTCACACACCTTGTCACATCAACACTTACTATCAAAGTTTACATTTTATTTGATTTTCCAAAGTAGTTCAAATGGATCTTGAATGATATCCTAAATTATGCGAGAGGTATAAGAGCTTTTATAAGCCACTCCTTGGCATCTACACAGACAATTGTGCCTGTTTGATCTTTTATATAAATGTATAACAAAGATAAATTTGGCTTATCCAGCAAAACCCAGAAAATATGTTTTTCTCAAGGATGCAATAACATAGAAACTAAGACTCTTGTTGTATAATGAGTCCTGGGGTTAGCAAAGCAGTTTAATTGTTAAGAACTTGGCATCTCTGGAGCAATGCTGCTTTGATTTAACTCCCAGGTCTGTTATCTGGTAACTCTGTGACCTTGAGCAATTTACTTAATATTTTTGTGTATTGAATACCATAAAAAGCAGACTGGGAATAATACTGAGTTATTACATGCAAAGCAGTGATAACGGGATCTTTCTCTGAGGACTGAGTTAGTACATATAAAACACTTAGAACAGTACCCTTAACAAAAGAAGGAATCCATAGATCACAGTTATCATTAATGAGAGCTTAAAGATGAGTAGCTAAAGAGGCAGTTTTGATCAGAAGCATGTGTGCATCACCTACAGACAGCACAGGAAACAACTGTATAAAAGTCTATGGCTGAATCTTTGCAATTTGAATATTTTAAGCTTAATGTATAAAATTGAAATTTGTCTTGTGGTTGACCAATCCAGAGAGCGCAAATTGCGTTTTTATCATCCATATGTTTTCATTCACAATCACCTTTTCTACAGATAGAGAACTCGGGCAGCGCCTAAGAGTTACATTAGAAATTCCTTTTCTTTCTTTTCACTGAAATGAAAAAATAGTAAGAGAGGCATTGATAATGTAAAGCTAGCAGAACAGTGAACAAATTTGAAAGACTCAAGAGTGTAGTGCAGAAGGGAAGAGAACTCTCATCGCCAGGATGTGTATCCACAGGAGCAGTGGGGAGGGAGAGGACACTGGCTCGGGCAGAAAGCACATGGTATGGAGACTGCAGAGGCGAGTCAAGGTACTGCAGATTAGCAAAAGTCTCTTATAAACTCTTTAGTAACTTACATATCCCCTATATAACATACTTTTTTAATCTTTTAAACTTTTTTAATCTTTTAAACTTTTTAAATGATTCGGTGAATTAAAAAATTGCATAGAAACATTAGCATTCTACTTTTATTGTCATCTCATTGATCAATATAATAATCAACAAGCAAAGTATCCTGAGAAGTACTTATGTATTACCACAATAGATTTATTGCTTTCCTAGTGCTGTGACTGGAAGCTACTACTCAGGAAAAGCACCAGCAGATTTATGAAGATTGTCACCCCACTGTCTGACATGGGACAGTTTTCCTTTCACGAACCACCTACCTAACCCTTTTCATCTCTCAACCCTACCTTATCTCAGCCAAAAGGGCAGGGAGCTTCTTTTGCCCAAGTATCTTTTTCCTCATTATCATTTCTTTGGTTGTGATGCTGTCTGTGACTGGTAAAAAAAAACCAAAATAATAATAATAAATGACTTTTCCCTAGACGCAGAGCTACTGTGTCTGTTAGAAATTTCTTGCTTCTGAGCAAAGGTGGTGGCAATGCCTGGCTTCAGTATGTGTATCAAAGAAGAAAGCACAGCTGACACTGGAATTATCAACCAAATTCATGTACACAGATCTCATAGAAAATACTCTGCATCTGCTGATTAGGAAAATTAGATGGGAAGTTTTATAAGTTACAGTACGGACATCAATATTCTTATAGCGAGATGTACCTCCTAGGAACAAATGCTTAATACCAGGTGGTCGTAAGAGAATGTGTTTGGTCCAGAAAAGGAAACTGAGGCAGATTAGTGGACAGGAGAAGTGGCCCTTTTTTCCTGAATTGTATTACAGCCAAGTAATATTTATATCAGTCATATGGTTAACAATAAGAACCATACGACTGATACAAATAAAGACATGAAGTTTCCCATTAGGTTTGTAAGATAATGTAAAACCTCATCGGTTCCTCTGTCCTCAGATATGCTAAAATCAAGTAAGTGATCATATATGCAACCTCTGAATTCCCAAATATGTGAAACTTGTGACAGGCAGGAGGGCCAGAGATTAAAGCATCTTTCAAGTTATCTACATGAGACTTCTTATTCCCAAATGAGGAAGTGGGAGCCTGAGGAAAGGCATAACACAGTTTTCTTAGTTACTGTCTTGTTGCTTAGTTACTTTCTGGTTGCTGAGAAAACACACCTGACGCCCATAAGTTAAAGGAGGAACGGTTTATTTTAGCTCATAATTCGTAGAGGTTTCAATCCCCAGTCGAGAGGTTCAAAGATAGGGTGGTCTGACAGAGACCATGGCAGAGGACAAACAGGCCATTGAAAGGCAGGCAGAAAGGAGCAAGCAGCAAGTCTTCCTCTCATCCAGGCCGTAAGCCTATTGGTTGGTCTCACTCACACCCACAGCGAGCCTTCCCTTAACCACAAAAAGTAATTTAAACCAAGAAACGACCCCCTTATCGTACTCATGAGCAAGTCTCACATGCTATGATCTATTTACCTCCCAACAGCACAATTTTTGAGCACATGAGACTTTGAGAGTCTGTATACAAGGCTAGAACAACTGCCCAATCAACAAAATACTGTGACAACTGTCATGGTAGGCAAAATAATTGATAGCATAAATTTTGTATATGCTATCCATATAACCGCATTACAATGTGTACATGACAGTATGACTACTTATTTACTTTTTCTAACTTCAAGTAGTTTCCTATCTAGGAATTAAGAAACGGTTTCTGCAAAGGGACAGAATGTCCAGGCTTTGTAGGCAAAGCAGCCACATGCTCTGTCTTCAGAGCATAAAAGTGGTACAGACACTGTGAATGTATGACAATGGTTATGCTCATGGCCCATAGAAAAACGGCATGGATGGATTTGGTGTAATGGTTATAGATAAGCCACTATTGTTTCATTCCATTAACAAACTTTTACTGACTAAATATATGTTCAGTACCTGACACTGTCTTACAAACTAGACTGTTTCTTATATGTGCAGAAAGAGAAATAAATCCTGATGTGGTATTCATTTATATTATGGTCTAAACCAGGGGTGGCTCTAGTAAGTTTGGCATCACTGGCCTAAACCATCATCATTGCTGTATTTTGAGTAACCCATTGTTGATATCTTTCTAGTTCATATAACCTAAAAGATAAGCTTTTGTTCCAACACCCTTAAGAACTTAAGAAAAGAGGAAATACAAATGAATTAGCTGTACTTTGAAAATATATGAATGAATTTTTTACCCATAATATGCAGGTCTTCATATTATTGCTTGGCCTTGCAAAAGAACAGAACTCAATGTTTATGTTGAAATTTTCCTCAAAGACAGTGGAGTCAGTGAGCTACAGAATCCTTGAAATCCTTTATGGAATATTCATGATTGGCAGATCCCAGCCTGTGTACTATTAATGCTCAAATAGAGCTCAAGGGATATTGAGTAAATTCTGCTGTGGAGAAGATAAGACTTCAGAAAAGGAGAACACAAACAGAAATGTACATTTCTACAAAGAACAAAATTGTGTGAGTGCTAATAAGAATGCAATCTTCATTTAATCAGGAATGCCTTGTAGCAAAGGGGCAAGTGTGAATCTAATGGCATTTTGAAGGCTGTACCAGAGGATGTTCTACACGCTGGGACTTGGGACAGCGATTCTTATCAAATAATGTCGTGAATTTAAAATGTATTCCTTAAGTATACTGATTGTCTTTTGTGTTTTGAAGTCAGTGATTTCTGTACACTTAGAGAAAAAATGATTTTTGCCTAAGAGATGACACCATAGTAATTTATCCCTCTCATCTACCTTGTAGAGTACAATATTTTCCAGAAGATCTCTAAAGAAGCAGATCCAGTGAAGGAGTAGAATAGAATAGAATAGAATAGAATAGAATAGAATAGAAGAGAGACAGATAAGAGAATGTTTGTCACAGGAATTGACTTGGGTCTCAGAGACCAAAGACCTAGGAACTAAGAGCTTTGATGTAGGAGAGCAAGAAAAGATGGATGTCTCAACTCAAGAAGTCAGAGGTAGAATTCACCCTTATTCTATCTTTCTGTTTTGCTGAGTCCCTCAAAAGATTAGAGGGTTGAGTGACACCTACCCAAAGTGTTGAGAGTGAACCTTCTCTCCATGTCCCAGGTCTAGTATTAAAATCTCTCTAACATCCAGCACCTCCTTGAGGACATATTCAGAAATAATACTTTATTAGCTATCTGGCCATCATTTAGCCCAATCTACTGGATATATAAATGAGGCATAACCCAATATGAATAAAATACATTAAAGATAAATCCAAACTCATCAAACATAGAAAGTAAACCAAAGTAAATCTGTTGATTTTAATGACTTATACTACTAATTTTATTTTATTGCAGGGCATAGATTTATTTATATGTGTAAGAGTAAATAAGCTTAAAAGGTAAGCTTCTATGAACAGTATTGAGGAGACTGCACTGAACACTGAGCCTATGTAAAATGTAATGTATGATAATTGAATGAGAAATTTTTTATCAGAGAGAAGCTCAATTTCAAATCTATCTTTACAAACAAACTAGAGCCAGGGATTTTAATAGCAGGGAAAATCCTTGCTGAAGTATTTTATCTGTACTGAAAGTCCTTTATTTTTTTCTCTGATAAGAAAATATTAATGTATTTTAATTTTCAAAAGTCATGCCATTCATTTTATTTACCTCCTTCCCTTGTGTTTTCATCACATCTTATGCTCGTATAAAATGAATCAGTCAACATGTTCTCTTCAAAAGTATCTGTTTATGAATCTATGTTCTTTAAGAATTTGTCCAAAATCAAGGTCAGGTCTTCACATTCAGACAACTAAAGATGTATTTGAAATTATTCAAGACATAGCAAAAAAATTAAAATACTTAAGAATAAATCTAGGCAGGTGAAAGACCTCTACACTGAAAATCATAGAACACTGAAAAAGATGTTGGAAGATGCAAAAACTCTTACGTTCATGAATCATCAGAATTAATATTTTTAAAAATGACCATATTACCAAAAGTGACCTACTGATCCAATGCAATCCTCTTCAAAATTCCAATAAAATTACTTCAGGATTAGAAAAAATTCATATGGAAGCACAAAAGACTTAAAGTAATTCTAAGCAAAAATATTGACTGGAGATAACACTGTTTGCAACTTCAAATTATACTATGAAGCCATAGTAGCAAAATCAGCACAGTAATGGCAAAAACCCCCACAAAAATTGGTGTACAAACCAAAGGATGAGAAGAGGGGACACAGAAACAAACCTATGTAGCTACCATAATCTGGTTCTGGACGAGGGAGCCAAAAACTTGTCTCGGAGAAAAGACGCCCTGTTCAGCAAATGTTGCTGGGAAAACTAGATATCCCTGTGTAGAAGACTAGAACTAGATTCCTATCTCTTATCCTGAACAAAATCAATTCAAAATGCATTGAAAACTTAAGCATGAGACTTGAAACTCTTAATCTGCTAGAAGAAAATATGAGTGAAAAACTTGAATTCATAGGTACAGAAAAAGACTTCCTGAATAGAACCTCAACGGCCCAGGAAATAATAACAAAACATAGGACTATATTAAATTAAAATATTTCTGCATGGAGAGGGAATCAAAAGAGAGAGGAATAGCTGATAGAATGGGTGAAAATCTTTACTAGCTACTATTCTGACAGAGAATTAGTATCCAGAATATATAAAAAGTCAGAAAATTTCATACAGAAAACTTTAACAACTGATGAATGGACAAACTCAACAGATACTTCTTAAGTAGTAGAAATAGCCAAAAGTATAAGAAAAATATTCAACATCTTATGATAGTATGGAAATGTACCTTAACATTATATTTAAGTTTTTCTTACTCTTGTCAGAGGGGCTATCATCAGGAAAACAAAAAATTTTAAGTATTAGTTAGAATATAAGGAAAAAGGAACCTTTTACGTTGCTGATAGGGAGGTAAATTAAGAGAGCCAGTATGGAAATAAGACAGACTTTTTTTTCAAAAATAAAAGAAAAATACCACTACAAATAAAACTACCATGTGACCCAGCTAAACTACTGTTTGATATTTAACTGAAGGAATTAAAGTCATCATGCAAAGGAGATACTTTTATATATTGTTTGTTGCAGTAAAATTAATAGTAGCTGAGATATGGAATCAGTTTAGTACCCAAAATCAGATAAATAGGCAAAAAGGTTATAATATAATATAATATAATATAATATAATATAATATAAATTTCTGTTCAACTATAAAGAATAGAATTATATCATTTGGAAGAAAACAATGGAAGTAGAGATCATTATTTTAAGTGAAATAAACCAAACCCAAAAAGAAAGGTATTACATACTTTTCCTAGTATGTGGAATATGAAAACAAAGAAAAAAGATGGCATGGAAAGTATAAGAGAGACCATTGTTAAATAGAACTCTTATTAAAGAGAAAGGAAATATGAGTAGAAGATGGATATGATCAAAATATATTATAAGGCTGCATGAAAATATCACTTGGAAAATTAATTTGGACATTTAACAGACATTAGTAAAATATATTAAAATAAATTTCAGCAAAATAACTCAAAATAAAGGTAAATAAAAATAATGAAAATATAGCAATTACCAGAAGAGATATCATATCAGAATTGGATTCATTTCTTGTTCTTATAACTGTTTTACAATTTATTTTTAATAATTTTCATTTAAAAATTCTACTTAATACATAATAAGAATTTTGTAGATCCCAGTGTGATACTTGGCTTCTTTACAGTAGCAACTGTATCAAAAGTTATGCTGACCACAGCTACACTTTTTAATAAATGCATGGCAAACAGCATTTGTAGATTAATTGCCTAGCAAGCAATAATCAATGAATATTTATATTTCTAGAAAGCTGAAGATAAATTGGTTACTCATGAAGTGGCCTCAGGTGTTTGCGGTTGGGAAAATTGCTTTGTGTTGACAGAGGAATTGCATCTTTGTGCAGAATCTCTGTTCTTTACTTCCTCAAAACAGATCCTCGGGTCAACCAAATTGGGCTGATGACTGTATAATTAAGAAAACCAACTTTCACCTAAAAGACTTTATATGACTTCTTCTCTGTCTTTTTAAATTTGCTTACTACATGCACAAGAAAACATGTCACTTCAAATATTTAACACGAAATACTTAAACTTTTATTAGTAATTTGTCATTTTGTCTGCCTATAGACAACCAGCATTTGTGATAAGTAAAACTGGCTTTCTCTGCCAAAAATGAATTTTATAAAAATCATAAATAGCACATTTCAAGGATAAAATATACTTTAAGTCATTCCTTTTCATTAACATGAGATTTTTCTTAATCATAACCCATAGTTAATGTACATAAAATTTTCACATTGTCTTTTTTGAAACATAAAATCAATGAATGCCAAAATACAGAGCAAGATGTGTTTACATTTCAAGAAAAATTATATGTATACTATTATCTATCATCATAGTACCTGTCTGAATTATTTTTCTAATTCATTCATCATCTAAGAAGTAAATAATTTTCTTGATATGTTGTAGGAAAATATATCAATATAGAGAAGCATGATGGTATAATTATAGTAATTATTGCACGTGATATGTGTAGATACTACCATTTATTGTGTTCTCAGTCATTATAGAGCTTGTATGAGTTACACTAAAGAAAAAGTAGAAGATGAATAACCCATAACTAATTTTCTTCATTGGAAGTGAGAAATAAACAGGTTGAAACCAATTTGATTGACATTATTACTCTGGCTAAATTTCAGGATAGTTGTAATTACTGATACTGTAGTTTTAGAAAGGGGTTAAAATAACCTTCAATTAGTAACAAGATTTTAAATAATTATCTAAAATATCAGAAAGTAAACAAGACAATAGTTTTGAGTTTTTGATACTCGAAGTCAAACCCATCACCTCATGCTTGCCAGGCAGACTGCTGCCACTAAGCTATATCCCCAGCCTGACAATAGCTGTAAGGATATTTTATTTTTCCTAAAATTATGATTTGATGTATTGCTATTGATCAGTTTCTGTATGTATTATCAATTTCTTTAAATAGACTCTGGGCTATTCAAAAGCAGAAGTCACATTACTTATAGTTTTCCCCTGAATGCCTAAAAAGGTATTTGTTATACAGAAAGCAATGGACATTCTGAGTTTTATTCATGCTGGTTTAGCAAAAATTACTACTGAAGGTTCAGGAATTGTGCAAACTGTTGGCATTGCCTTGGTAGCTTGAAATAAGGCATGATGGAGGTATTTATACTGTGAAATTGGCATGGAAATGGCTTTACCCCATGCAACAATTTATTAAACATTTCTTAGTATAACAGTAGAGAATGTTCAATAAATTTTGAGTAAACAAAAATGTGCATATGGTAATAATAGCATATTGATTATATGAAATAATAAATTGAAGTGCAAAATGACTGTGTAATAAACACATGACATCAAGTCAGGTAAAATATGAGTAAATCTGGCCAAGGAGTCTTACAGTCCTACCTAGGGCTTCAACACTGACCAGTCGTGTGCTCTTATGCAAGATACTTACTTTTTTGAAAGTAAGTAACGTAATTAATGATGTGTATGCTTCAAAAATGGTGGTAATAATGGCCACAATGTAGGAATATAGTACATATTAGATGTACTGATTTCTGAAATATATTAAACAAAACCATAGGAAATTGCTATATATATATATATATATATATATATAATCACTAATTTCACATGACTCACCTGCAAAGTGAAAGTATTGTTTGAAGTGAGAAAGAGTGAGAGAAATACAATATGTGAGCAAGTGTTTAGAACATATCAAGATTTCATTCAGCAAAGTAAAATTTTTGATACCCACTTGTACCCTGCCTAGTCTGAGAGTTTATTGCAATTGGTAACTTGTGCAACAAAAACTGATATTCTCTCAGTTTGCTGTGAGACCTTGAAATCTCTTGAGCTGCTTTGTAAATTGTGCAATATATGTTTCTATACTCTCAATGTGTAATACACATTAGTATATTGTATAGTAATATACTAATGTAATGTAAATTATACCACTGATATTATTATGTAATACTTGTTATGGTTTGTGTTCAGATGGTCACCCCTAGACTCATGCAATCATGGGCGTGACTGAATTGAGCTTTTGTGATTGGTTCATTGTGTAGCTAGGATTGGTGGTGTGAGTGTGGCACCTGCCCAGGGGCGGGGAGCTGTCATACGATGTAAGGTTGGGAAGCAGTCGTGCTTTTCTCTCTTTTGCCCTTTCACTCCTGCTGTGTGCAGCCACTATGAAAGGTTGCCCTTCAGCCATGCTTGCCAGTTGAGTATGGACTGAAACTTTCAAAGAAATGTAAGCTAAGTAAACTTTCCTTTCCCTAATTTTGGGTGTTGGGTATTTTGTCTCAGCAATGAGAGAAATATCTTACACATCTCTTGAGAGAAGTATAAATTAGTGCAAGCCCTCTAGATAATAATTTAGTCATATCTGTCCAATTTTTAAATGATAGAACACCTAGGGGATGGCCTACATATACTATACGAGAGAAAAAGAGACTTGCTCTTCCCCCACATCCCCATTTTGCTCTGGCTGCTTTTGCTTGCTGCTGCCTTGAAGTGTTGCCCCAGTGCCACACCACTCTGCCTTGGAGCCAGCTGATTATGGACTGAAACCTCCATAAAGAGTGAGCTAAATAAACCCTTCCTTCCTTTATTTTGGCTGTCAAGTATTTTGTCTCAGCAACAAGAGAAAAGTAGCCAAGACAATACTATATACTAACTAGTATTATATACCAATTAGTATATTGTAATGCTTGGAAAATGGTAGTTCATTTGGGTTATGTCTTTTAGGTCAAATTAAGTAAGAAACACTTTAAAAAATCTAATCATGTTGCTTGCTAGTTAATACTTATGTTCAAGAATTTTTATTATTTATTTGGTGTGGAAAATGTCATACATAATGACTAGTTAATTTTTGAAATGCAATGCAGGTCCTTTGTTTAAAAAACTCCTATTTTTACTGAAGATTAAAATAGATGTGTATCAAGGAAAATATACATAAACATTAATTAGAAAACAAATCAGATCTCTGTATATATCCTGTTTAGCAGATTGCCTTTGAAACCAGCCAATTCACTATGGACATATTTTGGTTAGAATGCACAGAGATCTTTTGTGTCTCTTATTTTTATATGCTATCTTATTGTGTGGATGAATTAAGAGAGACTAAATTGATTAATTAAGAGAGACTAGCTTAAGGTTTAGTAACAATGCACAATGAATATTGATATGTGTGTTTATTAAGAAAGAGATTATATACATGCAAAATTACAGATGCTAATATAAATATATCGTTTGAATTTGAAGATACATGTTTGTATGTAAAGACTTAGAGTTGAAATGCTAGGTAAATGAGGCTTTTTATTTAAAAATTGGACAGATATGACTAAATTATTATCCAGAGGGCTTACACTAATTTATGCTTCTCTCAAATATGTAAAAAAGTATCTTTTGTCCACATATTCAAAGATACTTCATAAATCATCTCTGAAATATTTATGTCTGAAATGTGAAAAATTTACTTTTAATTTGTATTAATTGATAATTAATAAGACTAATAAACTCCATATATTTATTATTTTAAAAAAATTTATATTCATATTTTGCTCATCTTTCTTTTAGGTGTGATGATTCTTCTATCTTTTATATATATATATATATATATATATATATATATATATATATATATATATATTTGTTTGTTGGTTTCATGATAACATGTTCTGAAAATGTCACAAATTTTAATTTGTTCTGTGGCTTTCTGTGTAGTGCTTTTATTAAAGAGATGTTTTAAAATTTTATTTAGTGAGAGCTGTCAATATTTTCTCTAAAGATACCTGTAGCATACATTTTCCTCAATATTTAATATATAATGGTTTCTTCCATTTATTTAAAACTTTTTCTTTCTGCAAAGTAGTATAATTTTATTTATATAAGTTGTACATATTTTTTAGTATTTACTAGATTTTTCCATGCTATAGTTAATGTGACAGTCTTAAATTTCCATTCTATACTGTTATTTTATTAGGAAAGGTATATTTTGTATACTCACCAGTATTTTAAAGTTCTGTAACTTTTAACACACGTTTTTAGTAGCTACTACATTGTGCTTTTTATTGTTTTCTAGTTATGCATTAGAAGTTTTCTGTTTCTCCGGTCTAATGGCAATGTTCTGGAGAAAAATTCCAGAGCAGTAGAAAGAGAAAGTGTCTGCCTTTGATGTGGAGATTTTTAAGATTTCCCCAGTAACATGACACAAACAGGCTATGCAGTTGTAATACATTCTTTATATTGGCTGTGTGTAGGTGTCTGTTCGTATGGAGTCCATTGGTTTACAGTTTTTGGTTCCTATGTAAAAATTTTTCAAGCATCTTATGGTTTGTGTTCCTGTGGCCCCACTCGAAGCCTTGTGCAATCATAGATGCTACCAAATCCTGCATTTGTGATTGGTTGGTTTTCTAGTGCCTGATTGGTGGTATGAGTATTCCATCTGCCCAGAGTGGAGCCAGGAGATGATGTAATGGCAAGAAGGTGTGTCTCTCTCTCTTACTGTTTCTTGCCTCGATTTGGAGTGGTCATGAATGGCTGCCCTGCCACGCCACCCTGCCGCTTGGAGCCAGTTGAGTATGTAATGAAACCTTCAAGAACTGTAAGAAATAAATCTTTCCTTCCCTAACTCTGGGCATCAGATATTTTGTCTCAACAATGAATAAAATGTAACTAAGACAGAGCTTGGCACCAGAGGAGTAGGGTTATTGCTGTGACTGTACCTGACATTGTGGTTCGAGAGCCTTTGGAAATGGCTTGTGGGCAGAGTTTGGAAAGGTTCAGAGAAGTCACCTGAATGCATAGAACTAGAACAGCTTTAGCTGTTCTTAAGAGGAGACTCTGGTCAGAGATCAGGAGACTAGAAGGTGGATAAAAAGCCTGCTGTAAAGACCAGGATCAGGAGGTTTATGCTGGGAAGAAGGATCCCATTGGTTGTTGGACCCCACATGTGTGTTATGACACTTGGCAGAAAGTTTCTCTGCATTTTGCTCATGCCCAGAAACTTTGCCTGAGACTGAGATTAAGGGCAATGGACAGATTAGTCTGGCAAAGGAAATTTCAAGGCAGTCAAATATCGAGTCAGTGCCATGGCTATTGGAAGTGTTTAGCCAGGTTTATGTTACAAATCAAAACCAAAGAGCCCAGCAGGATGATTTAAAACACTGTGAGTTTGGCCAGAAGCAAAACTCCAGAAAAGCTGTAGAAGTTAAGGATAGATCCAAAGCCTCCATTTCTGAGAATGAACAAAAAATAAAAAAGACAGCCTGGAGCCGTCCTGTGAAGCATGGGGTCTCCACCTTTCTCAGCCTCCAACCAGCAAAAGTGAAACAATTTGCTCTGAGGAGAAAGCTGCACAGAACCACATTCCAGAGTGGTGATGGAGGCCACAGGAGGTCCCAAAATGGCAGCCGCCACACCAGACTCCAGAATGGTGACAGTATAGAGAGAAAAGCCTGCCTATTGCTCCCACTGGCAACAAACCTGTGGCATTGATTTTAGGCACTAGGAAAATGCACAGATTCTGAGGGTAAGATGGCTTCCACTCATATTGCAAAAGGCCTGGCAGGCCAAGTAATGTGCCCCTGAGAAGGCACTATGTAAAGATGTAAGGGTAAAGCCAAAGGTGCAGTGGAGACCCCAGAAGTTTGGAAAATCCAGGAACATGGATCATCCAAGGGAAGCTGCCAAAAGCAAGCAGAGGGGGCTTACGAGAGAAGCTGCAGGAGCTGAAACCCGTGGAAGTGCTGTGGGGGTGGAATCATGCAAGCCTTTTAGAGCTCGCAACCAGATTGCTTCAAATGCTGAGCGTGGAACTCTAGGACTTAATATTCACCCTGCTGGGTGTTGGAGTTGCTTGGTTCCAATGCACTGTATTCCCCTGTTTGTAATTTTTGGAATGGTAATGTTTATTTGTGCCTTTGCGTTTTGGAAATGTTTAACCCTGTTTCATTTGTACAGGGGGTTACAGTTAAGAATTTGCCATAGATCACTGAGGAGACTTGGGATTTGAACTTTTCAACAATACTGAAACGGTTAGGACTTTGGAATCTCTTGGAGATGGACTAAACGTCTTTTGTATAAAGGATGTGCATGAGTCTTTGGGAGCCAGGAGTGGAATGTCATGTTTTATGTCAGTGGCCTCCAAGCCTCATGAATTGTGGACTTGACCAAATCTAGCATTTCTGATTGGTTTGTATCTAGCGCTCCCTAGGTGGTATGAGTGCTACACCCACCTAGGGGTGGAGCCAGCATACGACATAATGGCGGCAAGGTGTGTATCTCTCCCTCTCTTGCCAGTTCTTGCCTTGATTTGCAGTGGCCATGAATGGCTGCCCCACTATGCCACTCTGCCACTGAAACTTCCACGAACTGTAAGAAATAAACCTTTCCGTATTTGGGTATTAGATATTTTGGGTATTAGATATTTTGTCTCAACAATGAGTAAGAAGTAACTAAGACACATCTATGAAGACTTTACAAGTAATATTATTTTTGCTTTTCTGAAAAGAACAATCATATTCCCTCACGTTTCACTGTTGTTTTTATATACTGCTAAATTGATTTGCTAATGGTTTGTTTAGAGTATTTGTAAGTGGGATGTATTTGCAATTTGCCTTTTCTGTTTTATATTCTGTTTTCCTAGTGTTGTTACTAGAATTTTTCTAAGAAAGAATTGAGAAGATTTCTTTCTTAGTTTATATTCATAGTTCCTAACCCTGGCTGCATATTAAAATTTTAAAAGCCAGAAACAGGAAAAAATTACTAAGACTGGTGCTCTATTTTATATCAATCACAGGGGTGTAAAATATGTGCAATTTCTGTTCAAAATCATCTCAAATTTCTTCTCTTATATTCTGAAACAAGATTTTTAAAAAAGCACTTGGAAAAGACACAAGAGTAATAAAATTATTATCATAATTCCTTTCTACAAGTTCTGTCTGTTCCCTACTTTACACCTTTCTCTCCCACCTTCCCCACGAAGAAATTGGTCAATAAATTAGAGGAGACATATGCATGGGTGAATTGTTTGCACTGATACTCAGTGATTACATATTTATGTTAACACGTTCTGATTATGTTCCATCTGTGAAATTTGAAACCACACGCTCAATCCCAGCTCCAGGAGGTAACTGATGAAATATGAGGCAGGGAATGGGGAGGATGTGCTGCTGATTGCTTTCTGGAAGACTCAAATTGCAAGCTAGTAGGAAAATATGTCTTTTCCCAATTGACCTTTCTTGTTGCATTTTTTGTATTTTTTCTCTTCTAACACAAATTATCATGAGAGTTTGTGGGAGCCTGATTCTTGGAACTGCATATGTTACTTTATGAAATTTATAGCAATTTCCTGAAAATAATTTATCAGTGCTGTTGTTTAATGCCCTTGTAAAAGAAATACAAGTTTATATTCTTCCAAGAAAATTGAATGCCTTCCTCCATATGTAGATTCTTTCTTGATTACTTTTAGTTTTGATATTGGGACATTCCTAACAGTAATGTCAAGAACCATGGTATGGGGCCTCGCTTAATATCTGAGGTCCTCCCGCATTAATAAAATCTTCCTATTCCATTACTTGCTGTTGAGTGGATTCTTAGCCATCTGTTTCTGGCTTAGTACTATGAATTGAGTATTGTATTAATAAGTGCAAAGGATAAAAAGATGCTAAACATTGTTTTCTCAGTGTGCTGCTTAATTTACTGAATATATTGTACCTTAGAAGTTCTTATGTCTCTGTACATACTCAACAACATCTAAACTAAATTGGTTAGCAATTCCACACTATGCTTTTGTCTTAAATCCCTGGACTTTCTTTTTTTTGGGGGGGTTAAGCAACAGAAGTTTATTTCTCAGAGCTCTACTGATGCAATTCACCAATATAAAACAATATAAAATCACAAGTTAACACATCAGTTAGTTCTTGGATAACTGTCTTTTTTAAAATTTTATTTTATTTTTAAAAAAGAGTAAAACTAAACAGAACAAAACAGAACAAAGCAGATCAGAAGAAAACAATGTAAGTGACACAGGTTTCAAAACAAGACAAAGAAAATCTACAGTGGCACCATAATGTCTCTTGTTTTCTTCTAAATGGTTGTCTATATCTTTACATACAATAAATTCATACAAAACAAAAAGTATAAAACTATCAGAACAGGATAATGAAAGCATTACAGGCCTTTAAAAGAAGACAGTATGATGGCCCTGAAGCAAGGCCAGCAGATCGCTGTAGCTGCTGGTTTCAAACAGGAGCCTAAAGAGAATTCTTTCTGTGGTCTGTTGGCCATTTCACAACTTTGGAAATGGAATGGTCAATTGATCAGAAAGAAATAGCAGGTGAGTATGGCGGACTTTAGGGGGCCTGCAGGGGAGAGACCCTGGCACCTCAGGACCTGCACCATGTGGTTGACTCTGGGTGCCAGGAGAACAAGGAACTCTTCCCTTCTCTGGGGGCGGCTGAGAGTGTGACAGACTTTCGGTGGCCCGAAGGAGAGAGACTCTGGCACATCAGGACCTGCACAGTGCAGTTGACTCGGGATGCCAGGAGAACAAGGAACTCCTCCCTTCTCTGGGTGATGGCTGTGAGTGTGGCCAACTTTCAGCAGCCCGAAGAAGAGAGACCCTGGTGCATCAGGACCTGCACAGTGCGGTTGACTCAGGGTGCCGGGAGAACAAGGAACTCCTCCCCTCTATGGGGGGCAGCTGAGAGTGTGCCAGACTTTCAGCAGCCTGAAGGAGAGAGACCCTGGGGCATTGGGACCTGTACCATGAGGGTGACTTGGTGGTGTCGGGAGAACAAGGAACTCTTCCCGCCTCTGGGGGACGACTGTGATCCTGCCTGCCTGTGGGCTGAGAATCAGACATCTCATGTCGTCCTGTCCCCCATTCCGTGTCCCCCCTTCCCCTCCCCCTTGCCTAGCAAGTGGGAGCCAGTGAACTACACATCTTATGAAAAGATTGGTAATGTTATTCAGTATGAGCTCTCCATATGCAAAGATAAGGACAACCATTTGGAAGAAAACAAGAGACAATATGACAGATAGTGAAGATCTCTGGTTGTCTAGCTTTGACGTTTATGCTTTCTTATGTCCTATTCTGTTCTGTTTTGTTGTGTTTAATTTTACTCCCTTTTAAAGTAAAATAAAAAAATTTTTTAAAAAGAAGGCAATATGAAAATTAACAATGGCTGTAATAATGTGTCTTGTTCTCTTCAAAATAACTGTCCATACCTTCATGTTTGTTGAAATTAAACAATACAAAACAGACTAAAACCACTTTGAACAAAGAATTGAAGCATTATTGGATTTCACAGCATGATGATATGAAATCAGCAATAGATACCATAATGTCTGTTTTTCTTCAAAATAGCTCTTCATTTCATAACACATAATATAATCGATTCTCATAAACTGTTTAGAAGAAGTTCTCCATGTATACCTATCCTTTCTGCATTAGAGCTAAAAACAAAACAGATTACTAGAAAACTAAGAAACAAAAAAGACAAATAAAAAACAATAGCAAAGAGCCCAAAACAATAATGATACAGGCCTTCAAAACATGGTGGAAGGAACAGAACTAAGGTTGACATCCTACATAGGGATCGTCAAGAGTCCCTCAGGTCACCTGACACAAACATACAAAATTGTTCCAAGCCTATGAATGAATATTAACTGTTTTGTTCTACAAATTACAGAATTTGTAGCACAATCATCTTAGCTATTCTAAGTGTGTTTATACAAATTTGGATATTTTTTCTTTTCCCTTCCTTTTTCTTTTTTCTTGCTTTTCCCTGAGATAATATTTTTTCCCCTTTAAGAAGATTCTTACCCTTTCACTGTATTTACTGAGGATTTTATACCTTATGTACTCTTACCACTTCTTATACTAGGGAGACTCTACGGTATTTACTCATGTGAGTTTTATTTATTTCACTTATGAGTATGGTCTCAAGTTGCATCCATGTACTTATAATTATTTCAATGTGATCATTCTTTATAGCTGAGCAGTACTCCATTGTATAGAAATACCACAACTTTTTTATCTATTCCTCAGTTGATGGGCACTTAGGTTGCTTCCAAGATCTGGCTATTACAAATTGTGCTGCTATAAACATGGGTGCACATATATCACTGTGGTATGATGTTTTCAGTTCTTCCAGGAATATGTCCAGAAGTGGAATAGCTGGGTCAAATGGGATGTCAAAACCCAGCTTTCTGAGGAACCTCCAGACTGACTTCCACAGTGGTTGCACCAGTCTACACTTCCACCAACAGTGCAGAAGAGTTCCTTTTTCCCCATGGTTGTGGGGAAAAGGATTTGTTGTTGGTAATTTTCTTTATCCTGGCTATTCTTTGCTGAGTGAGATGGAATCTCAGTGTGGTTTTAGTTTGCATTTCTCTAATGATCAATGATGCTGAACATTTTTTTTTATGTATTTATTTGCCATTTGTACTTCTTTATTTGAGAACTGTGTATTCATCTCAGATGCCCATTTCTGGATTGGGTCTTTGAATTTCTGGTGTCTGATTTTTTAAAATTGTTTATATATTCTAGACAGAAGTCCTTTGTTTGAGGGATAGTTCACTGATTTTTTTCAAAATTCATGGGTTTCCTTTTTACTTAGATGGAGATTTCTTTTGACAAGCAAAAACTTTTTAATAAGATGAGATTCCAGTTATTGATCCTGGGAAGTACTTCCTGTGTGGTTTGATTTTTGTTCATGAATTCTCTACCTACCCCAATGTTTTCAGGATTTCTACATACTTTGTCTTCCAGCAGATTTAGTGTTTCTGTTTTAGCATTTAGATTTTTTTATCCATTTGGATTTTAGTTTATTACATAGTGATAGGCATGAGTCTAGTTTTAGTTTTTGGCATACAGAGAGCCTGTTTTCAGGCACCATTTATTAAAGAGACTATCTTTCTTCCAGTGAATGTGTTTGGCTTCTTTATCAAAGATAAGGTGGCTGAGTGTGTTTGTAGTTGTAGTTGTATCTTCTAATCTATTATATTGATCTTCAGGTCTGTTTTTATTCCAGTACCATGCTGATTTTATCACAGTACCTTTGTAGTATAACTTCAAATCAGGAACTGTGATGCCTCTTGTCTTGCCTTTGTTGCTCAGAATTGTATTTGCTATTGTAGGTCCCAGATGAATTTTAGGAATGATTTCTCAAGGTCTGTGAGATATACTAGTGGTATTTGGGTGGGGATTGCACTAAATATGTGTAACAATTTTGGCAGAATGACCATTTTCACAATATTTGTTCTTCCTGTCCATGAACGGTGAATGTCTCCATTTTCTGAGATCCTCTTCAATTTCTTTTTTGGGGTATTATAATCTTCCCTGAATAGAAGTTTTGCTTTTTCTGTTAGACTGATTCCTAAGTATTTCATTTTTTTGGATTTTATTGTGAAGGGTGTGGCTTCTCTTATTTCTCACTCAGTGAGATTGTTGTTTATGTATAAGAATGCTACTGATTTTTGAGAGTTTACTTTGTATCCAGCTACATTACTGAATTTGTTTATTCTACCTAGGAGTCTTTCAATGGAGTTTTTGGGGTCTTCTATGTAGAGTATCATGTCATCTGCAAATAATGATAATTTAACTACATCTTTTCTTATCCTTCCTCCTTTTATTTATCTCTCTTGTCTAATAGCTCTGGCTAGTATTTCTTGCACTATATTAAACAGGAGTGGTGATAATGGACATGCTTGTCTTGTTTCTGATTTTGGAGCAAAGGCTTTCAGTTTTTGGCCATTTAATATGATGCTGGCTGTAGGTTTGTCATAGATGGCTTTTATTATATTGAGGTAAAGACCATCTCTTCCAATTTTCTGTAAGGTTCTTATCTTGAATGAGTGTTGGACCTTATCAAAAGCTTTTTCTGCATCTATAGAAATGATCATGTGATTTTTATTTTTGGTTCTACTGATATGGTGGATTACATTAATTGATATTTGTATGTTGAACCATTCCTGCACTTCTGGGGTGAACCCCACTTGGTCATGGTGTATAATCGTCTTGATGATTTGCTGCATTCTGTTTGCCAGTATTTTATTGAGAATTTTTTGCATCAGTGTTCATCAGGGAAATTTGTCTGTAGTACTGTTTTTTTGTTGTTGTTTTATCTTTCTCTGGTTTCAGTATTAGAGTAATACTTTCTTTCAGGAATGAGTTAAGGAGAATTGTTTCCCTTTCAATTTCATTGAAGAGTTTGAGGAGTGTCAGCATTAAGTCTTTGAATTTCTTGTAAAATTCTGCAGTGAATCCATCTGGACCAGGGCTTTTCTTTGTTGGTAAGATTTTAATTACATTTTCAATGTCATTAATTGAAATTGGGTTATTCAGCAGTTTTACATCTTCTTGATGCAGCTTTGGTAATTCATATGTTTCTAGGAATGTGTCCATTTCTTCTGTGTTATCAAGAGAGTAGAAGTTTTTGAAATAGGTATTGATTATCTTCTGTATTTCCACAGGGTCTGCAGTGATTTCATCTTTTTCATTCCTTATTGCATGAATTTGAGTTTTTCTGTTTCCTTTTTTAAGGAAGAGTCCCAGGGGCTTATCAATTTTATTTATTCTTTCAAAGAATCAACTCTTTGATTCATTGATTCTTTGTATTGTTTTCTTAGTCTCTATTGCATTGATTTCTGCTCTGACCTTTATAATTTTCTCCCCTCTTTTGGCTTTGGGCTTGGCTTGCTCTTCTTTTTCTAGATGTTTGAGTTGTAGCATCAGGTTGTTTATTTGTGTTCATTCTGTTTTCCTGATGTGGGAAATCATCACAATAAATTTTCCTCTGAGGACTGCTTTCAATGCATCTCACAAGTTCCAGTAAGTTGTATTTATATTTTCATTTGATTGTAGATATTGTTTTAATTTCTTTTTTAATTTCCTCTGTGACTCACTGATTGCTCAGGGGTGTATTATTCAATTTCCATGTGTTTGTGGGGTTTTTGAAGTTTCTCCTCTCATTAATTTCTAGTTTCATGGTGCTCTGATCCGATAACATGCATAGGATAATTTCAATTCTTTTGCATTTAATTAAGCATGTTCTGTGGGCTAGTATATGGCCTACTTTAGGGAATGTTACATGTGCTGCTGAGAAGAATGTATATCCTGATGTTGGGTGGAACACTCTGTATACATCCACCAAGTCCATTTATTCATAGGTGTGATTCAGTTCTGTTATTTCTGGGCTAATTTTCTGTCTAGTTGATCTGTCTTTTTGTGTCAGTGGGGTGTTAAGGTCTCCCATTATAATTTTGTTATTGCTTATTTTATTTTTTATTTCTATTAATATTTGTTTTGTATATATGGGTGCTTCCAAATTTGGTGCATATATATTTAAGATTGTTATCTCTTCCTCTTGAAGTTTTCCTCTAACTAGTATGTAGTGACCTTCTTTATCTCTTTGGATCATTCTTGGTTTGAAGTTCACATTGTCTGAAAACAAAATGGCAACCCTTGCTTTTTTGGGGTTCCTGTTGCATGGAATATTGTTTTCTACCCTTTGATTTCAGTCAATGAGTTTTCTTTTGGGTTAGATGTGTTTCTCGTATGCAGCATATGGTTGGATGTTGTTTCTTGATCCATTCTGCTAGTCTGTTTCTTTTAATTGGTGAATTGAGGCTGTTTACATTAATGGTTATAACATATATATTGATTTATTTTTGATATGTTTTCTTTCTGCTGTTGATTCTTTACCTTTCCACTATTTAATTTTTTGCCTTGCTTAGTGGTTTTTCTTACATCTATCTAGAATGTCTTTCAGTATTCTTTTCTGGGTTGGTTTGATGGTCATGCAGTTTTTCAGCTGTTCTTTGTCATGGAAATATTTTATTTCTCCATCCATTTTGAACGACAGTTTTTCAGGGTACATCAGTCTGAATTGGAAGTGGTTTTACTTTAGGATCTGAAATACTTCACTCCATGCTCTTCTTGACTTCATTGTTTGTGTTGAGAAATCTGCTGTAATTCTGATAGGCTTTCCTTCATAGGTGATCTGCCTCTTCTCTCTAACAGCTTTTAATATTCTCTATTTGGAGTTTTATATGCTTCACTGATCTGTATGTCAGTTTCCATTCTCATGTTTGGGAAATTTTTAGCTATTACTTTGTAAATATCCTCTTGATATCATTTGTGTTGTCAACTTCTTTTTCATTTGTACCTATTAATTTTATGTTGTTTTTCCTTGCATCATCTTGTAGCTGTTGAATTGTTATTATCTTGATTCCTTGTTATTTTTAAAAGATCTTTCCTTTCCTGTTCACCAGCTGTAATCTTGTCTTTGAGGTCTGAAAGTCTGTCTTCACATTCATTGAGGTGGTTTTGTAACTTTCAGTGTGATTTTTGATTTTCTGTATATCTCTTTTAATCTGTTTAATGCATTCTGTTTGTTTCTTATATTGTTCATACAAGGTTTCCATCTTTTGGCATTGTTCCTCTAATTTCTTTAACTGTGTCTTCCTTAGATGTGTTCAGCATTTCTTTTACTACATTTATCATTTCTTCTTTTATCTGGGAGATTATTTCTGATGTGAGTTCTTATTTAGCTTTCCAGAGTTATTTATTTCAATTGCTATCATTTCAGAAGTTTCAGATGTATGACCTACATTTTGTTCTATGTCTTTGTCTCCTAGGCTTGCTTGCAATGGGCTGGAGGTTTGAGATTGCATTTTGCTCTTTAGTTTTGTCATTGTTCTATATTCCCTTAGGAAAACTGAATGCAAGGTGTCAGTTGTTTCTTGACTTGAGAATATCTATTCCTATTGCAGGGAGATTCCCCAGTTGAGTGGAGGTCCTTAGACAGATCTTACCAGATGGCTCCAACCACTTGGGATTGCTGATTGTGGCCTTACCAGTCTAGAAGCCAAGCGCCCAAGCTTCCCTATGGGCTGGAGAGCACTGCACGTACTTTCGGCTTGCCAGGCCAAAGGCTGGCAGCTGTGGTCAGCTTGGAAGTCACTGGGAAAGCCCAGATAGGCCCAGCAGGATGTACTGGTGCATCGTCCAGTGATGTGGGGGGGGGTGGAGTCTTAACAGGCTCCCAACAAAGTGCTAAAGCTTCCCTGTGGGCTGGAGAGTGCTGTGTGCACTTTCCCTCAAGCCAGGCAGAATGCTGGCAGCTCTCCCTGGACTTTCTATAGCTGCACTCACCATCTATAATGAGCAGTTTCTTCTTTTGCTTTTGTTTTTATTTTAGTTTTTGTTTCTTTTTTTGTCTTTTCTTTTTTCCTTTTTTCTTTGTTCTTTGGTGCTAGGAATCAAATCCAGAGCCTTATGCTTGCTAACTAGACACTGGCACACTGATCTGTACCCCTGACCTGAGTAAAGACTTTCTAAGTCATGTGTTGATTCAGATTGGTAAATAATTATAAATAACAATCATGAAAAAATATCAACATGTATCTGCTACTCAGAGCTTATCTAAGGTTTGGTGACCAGTGATCTGGCTTCTACTTTTGTTACCTTTTCTTAGTGTCATACAATTATTTTTAATGGATATAACGTTTTCTCATTCTGAGAAATAACTCATTTAGTTATATCAACTTGATTAAATTTTTAAAATCCTCATCAAAACTAAGTACATCAGTAAATTTATTATGTATCAGTATTTGAACTTTGGGATTCTTGGACTTACATTTCTTAAATCTCAGTTACTTTTCCTGTAATATGTAGGAAATAAGCAATCCTGGATTAGTTAGGCCTTAGACTGAGACTAGTAGATGCCTTGCCTCAGTCTGGCCTTTAAATGTCAAAGTTTTTTTTTTATTTTTTCACTTTATATCTGTAATAATTGAAGCTTTCATGAAATATATTAGAAAATTTTCAGTTATCTCATGAATATATTAGAAAATTTTAAAAGTAAAGAAGTTAATTTTAAATGAAAAAATATTTTACAATCCTATACTCACTGTTCATTTTTTTTGCACACTTCCTTTTTACTTAACATATTTGCTATGAACTGACTAAAGTTTCACTGAATAAATAATACATATCTTGTTTGTTTCAATTATCAATACAACCTAAGTTTTGTCTAATGTTTACAAAGACTATAACTTTTTTGGAGACAAAGTCTCACTAATCGCCCATGCTGGCTTTCAACTTGCTCTCCACCTGCCCCAGGTACTCCAGTATCTGGAATTATACGTCTGGAGCTGCTATATAGTTTTTATTCCATTAAATTAATGTTTTTACTTCACTGAACTATTCCTACTGTTGTGCATATTCACTGATTTTCTCTTTTTACTCTTTTACTAATATGATAGCATAATGAAGTGAAAATAATATATATTAATTTACCAAAAATTAAATTCACAGAGATGAGGAAAAAAAATCATTTGAAGGCTAATATTAAAAATCTTTCAAAATACACAGATGAATATTCTACAAATCCATCTGTTCAGTGTAACTTTTAGGATGTGTTGTTTGCCTAGGTAATTGGTTCCTGGAAGAGGGTAGAAATGAAGACTCTATCTGGACAGGTAATGCATTTTTTAAATAGGTTTGCACTGGCAGTCATTCTGGACTGGATGAACTTTGGAGATCTCTTGTTGTGCTAGGAAAGGTGGAGGAGGGGAAAAGATTAGAAGTCTTTATTTTCAGCAGGTAATCCATTCAAGTAAAATGCTGCTCCCAAATCCAGACTACGTATTGCATAAATATACTTAATGGGCTATCTTTTAGAAAAGATAGAACCAAAAAAAAAATCATGCAAATTGTTTCATTTCTTGTTTTATACACTTCAGGTTATAATTGCAACTATGAATGAATATCAGAAACTGATTAAAAATAAATTTGGCTTTTTCAGTTTATTTTTCTCACTGAGTATATTAATATGACTCTTCATCTTGCAGTTGCTTTTATATTTTAAAATGAAAAAAGAGCAAAAATGATGCAGAATTTCAAAAAACATAATAGGAAATTAACATGATTAATATATTGTGCATGGTTATCTTCAAAGTAGTTGCTCAGATTATAAGACATAAGTATAAAAAATTGATCAAACAATGAAATTACAGACTGTTCTTTTTGATCAACTTTTTTTCTGCTTTCCCTTATCCTAGTTATTCTTTCCTTTTGAGAAGTTTCTTCCCCTTTCAATTTCACAATATCTGTTGTACATTTTGGATCCAATTTACTCTTACTGGAGTCATAACAAATGATCTTTTGGCAGAAATTTTTCAGTATACTAAGAATTTTTCCTAGGGTCTCCTAATACTCTGAAAATCAAATGATGCTCATTGGAGTAGTCATTTATTATCCTTTTCACCTTGTTGCTGATTTCTAACATCCTCTTATTAGCCTGGCTAGTTTTCTAGAAAATGGTTTTGTATGTGGCTCTTCAGTATCACTACTCAAGAAATCAGAATAATTTGCAGAAATGTGAAGTTTCATATTTTGATGAGGATGTTCTAGTATTTTAAACATTTGATTCCTTAAATTAAAAAATGAGAACAGATAAGTATCAGTAATAAGTAGGGAGAGATGGTTAGGGATTGATTTAATAGACTGTCAATTAATTAGCAAGCTTAATTAATTAATTAATAAACTGTTAATTAATCAGCATAACTTTAGCTTCTGGCTAATAAACACATGGACAAAAATGGTCATCTATGTTATCTGGTCCTGATACTCAATTTTATCTTTCAATTTAGTGTTTGCATTTAGTTTGCATTTTGCAATAGGATTGTACAACTTGGAGATATTCTTCACATACATCTTGAGGATTAGTTTTATGAAAAACAATGGTTTTCAGCACTGGCTTGCCAAGAGAATTGCCCCATGCCAAAGCAAGACTTCCAAATTTATTCCTGGAAGTAAGCATTACCCTGACACCAAAACCAGAGAAGGACCCAACTAAGAAAGAGAACTATAGGCCATTTTCCTTAATGAACATAGATGCAAAATCCTCAATATGATGCTTGGAAACAAATAGCATAAAGTATTAAGAAGGTTATACACCATGACCAAGTGGGATTCATGCCAGGGATGCAGGGACAGTTCAACATACACAAATTAATAAATGTAATACACCATATTAACAGACCAAGGAAAAAAACCATGTCATAATCTCAATAGATGTGGAAAAAGCTTTTGATTAGGTCCAACACCCATCCCTATAAAAACCCTACAGAAAATTGGAATCTATTGTCTTTATCTTATTTTGATAAAAGTCATCTATGTCAAACTATTAGACAACATCATACTAAATGGGCAAAAACTGAAAGATTTCGCTGTAAACTCAGGAACAATTCAAGGATGTGCATATCACCATTCTTATTCAATTTAATCCTGGAAACTGTATCCAGAGCAATTAGATAAGAGAAAGAGATAAAAGAAATAATGAAAGGCAAGGAAGTAGTTAAATTACCATTATTCACAGATGACATGATACTCTACATAGAAGACCCCAAATTCTCTATCAAAAGACTTCTAGAGTTAATAACCAAATTAAGTCACATACATTGATACAAAATCAACACTCAAAAATCAATAAGATTCCTGTACATATATAACAAACCCACTGAGAGAGAAATTAGGGAAACAACACCTTTCACAATAGCATCCAACAAAATGAAATACTTAGGAATCAATCTTAAAAAGGAAACAAAAGACCTCTACCTTGAAAACTACAATATTCTGAGAAAGGAAATTGAAGAGGACATCAGAAAATTAAAAGCTATCTCTTGCTGTTGAGTAGGAAGAACCAATATAGTGAAAATGGCCATATATCAAAAATTGTTACACAGATTTAATGCAATCCATATCAAAATTTCAACATCAAATCTCACAGAATTAGATAAAACAATCCTGAGATTCTTTTGGAAACAGAAAAGAACTAGAGTAGTAAAAACAATCTCAGGCAACAAAGTCAAGGCAGGGGGCATCTCAATCACTTACCCAAACTTTTACTACAAAGCTACTGCGATAAAAAGCAGCATGGTGTTGGTAACAAAGCAGCCCTGAGGAGGAACAGAACAAATTAGAATATGCAGAAACAATTCTGGATATACTGAGCCAATTTTTCTTTGACAAAGGTGCCAAACATGTTCAATAGAAAAAAGATAACCTTTTCAATAAATAGTCCTGGAAAAACTGGCTTTGCACATGCTGAAGATTAAAATTAGATCCGTATGGTTCTATGCACAGAATAAATATTGAAATGGATTGAAGATCTAAATATTAAAACAGAAACATTAAATCTGATGCAAGGTAAAATAGTTAGGACTCTCGAAGATGTTGGTGTAGGTAACAGCTTTCTAGAAAAATCCCAGTCATACAGGAACTACCATAAAGAATCAACAAGTAGGATCTCACCATATTGAAAAGCTTTTGCACAGCAAGAGAAAACAGGGTGAAGAGACAATCCACAGTGTGCGAAAAATTTTGTCAGCTTTTTTTCACAGAGGATTCCTATTGAGCCCATATAAAGAACTTAGACAAATCAGTTCCCCCAAATATATAGACCCAGTCCAAAAATGGGCGACTGAGATGAATACACACTTCTAAGATGAAATACAAACAGTAAATAAACATATAAACAAGGAATCTTTCTTCACTGTTGGTGGTAGTGCAGACTTGTACAATCACTGTAAAAACCAGTATGCAGATTTCTCAAAAGACTAAGACTAGAGGATTCATTTAACCCAGTAATTCCCCTTCTGGGTATCTTCCAGAAAGAATTAAAAGCAACTTCCCACAGTAATACATGCACATCCGTGTTTATAGCACCACATTTTGTAACAGCAAAATCTTGGAAGCAGCCCATCAACTGGTGGATAATGAAGATGTGCTGTTTTAGTTTTATATAATGGAGTACTAGTCTGCCATAATGAAGGATAAAATGAAGATATTTCTAGGTAAATAGATTCACCTTAAGACCACACTGCTAGGGCTGGGGGTTTAGTTCAGTATCACAAGCACAGTGTGACGAGGGGTCATGGGTTCAACCCCCAGTACAAAAAAAAAACACTCAAGTGACATAAATCAGACACACATGTATAAATTCTAAATTGTTTTTTGGTATGAGAAATTGGAAGTGTAACTAAGGACCACAATGTATAAAAGATATTGTGAAATAGGAAGAAAATATTCAAATGGGGAGGGAAATGAGGGAAGGGGAAAAGAAAGAAGACAAGTAAATAAAAATGAGAATAGAAGCAAAAAAAATGGAAACAAAGCTTTTGTAAATGGGGAGAAAAGAGGGGTTGAAGGTAAGATAGAGGAATAGGAAAAAAAGAAGCAAATTATATCATGGACAGGTACAAATTTGCTGTGATGAATGTGATCACCATATATTTTTTAAATGTCCTCTTAAAATGGAAAATACCTGTACATATTTCACATTGTATGCATTCCTCCTTCCTGAAAGTCCTGATTAAATGGATCTAAGAGAAGTGGCTGAGAATCTAAAATTATAATTATTCCCTGTATGCTTGTGTCATACATTTGGCGATTGAGACTGACCTGTGTACAATGGAGTACTACTCAGCTATCAAGAATGATCACATTGAGGTATTTATAAATAAATGGACACAACTTGAGACCATACTCATAAGCGAAATAAACCGAACTCACATGTGTCAGTACTGTATAGTCTCCCCAGTATGACAGTTGGTAAGAGTATATAAGATTTTATGGTAATCATGATTCCCCATTTCATTGCTTAGAAGCCTTTCAATGTTTTCATTCATCAGTTGGAATGGTTTTATTCTGTTTTGTTTGACTTTATCATGTGTGATGGTATGAACAGCTGTTTTGAAGAAAACAAAACATTATGGCAGCCATTGCTGATTTAATATCGTCTTCCTTAGAAGTCCTACCATGCTTCTATTCTTCTATTACCATAGGTTCTATCATGTTGTGTCTTATGAGGATTTTAATATATGTGATAGCATAAACAAATTTTTTATTGAAAATGAGATATTATAGTAGCCATTGATCATTATCTATTATTCAATTCAGAATTCCCTGTAATTCTTTCATTCTTTTGAATGGTTTTATACTATTTTGTTATGCTTGATATTATTGTATTTGAAACTATGCTATATTATATTACTGTATTTGAAACTATAGCAGAGAAAGAGATATTTTGATAGCTACTGTTAATGTCCGGTTGTCTTATTGTAAATTGTTGTGTTGCTTATGTTGTTCTGTTCTGTCCTGCTTTGTTCTGTCCTCTTTTGTTTTATTCTCTTTAAAAAAGAAAGTATTCTGTTGATTAAATAGTAATTTTCATTCATCAGTTGTGTATTTTATTTTATGTATATGAGTATAAAAATGTGTATTCTAAGGTAATGTGCCCCAATGTTTCTGATAGAGCAGTTACTATTAGAAGAATCTATAGGCCAGTGCTCCTAAAACGTGATTGAGCAAAGTATCTGAATGTTTTCTTAAAACTGCAGATTCTGTGCTCGCTTTGGCAGCACATATACTAAAAATTGGAATGATACAGAGAAGATTAGCATGGCCCCTGCGCAAGGATAACACGCAAATTTATGAAGTGTTCCATTTTTTTTAAAAAAAATGCAGATTCTGATTCATATGATTAGATGAACCCCAAATGTCCTTACTTGTTAAAGGTTTTCATTTTTTGCTAATGCTGCTAAATTTTTGGCCAAAGTTTGACTAGGAAGACTCCAGTCTATAACATGTGTATAGATTGTCATTCCCACAACACTTGATCTGGTTGAATACATCCCTCCTTTAGAGTTGACACCTTAAAACCATCCCTACTTAGAACAATGGAAAAATATTCTTAAGGAATACAGTATTCATAAAAGGTTTTATATGGACAGAAACCTTTACACATCAATCACCAAGCATATGATATTGTTTAATAGTACTCACTTAACTAGACCTCAGAGAAAAAGTTATTCGTCCCAGGCTACACTCTTTGAATTTACAGAACCAGAGTTTGCAGTTAGATTGGCTTGATCTTAGAGTCAATGATCTCATCAGCTAAGCTATGTTGTCTTCCTCTGATTCATTCTTCTTCCTACTACCTTATTCTGTATGATCTTTTCACATTATTTTGCACATGTGGGCTATGATCAAAGATAAGTGTTTGAAACCCTGCACACTAAAGATGATTGTTTTGGTAAGATTGTCAACTGTTAACATCATCGTGGAAGACATTAACAATTGAAATTCATAGTTTATTGCGAATATGGATAGTTTCTTTTCCATGTATCTAAGTTCTCTTATGCTTGAGGGGCTTGAAGTTACAAGGAAAATGACACAAGAACCCCTTCTCTATTTTTGGATTAAAAATAGATAAGATAGAAGACCAATTTTAAAGGCCGGAAATGCACCTCATACTATTTCTTTGTAAAGGTTAGTAACTAATATATATTGACCTCTTACTCTGTCCTCGGTGGGTTAGTAGTTGCTTCACTGGTATATTGCCCAACCATATCATTCAACCTACTGCTTGACTTCCATATTTTATACATGAAGAAACTGACAATCAGGGGTGAAGTCTTGCCTGTGTTTAACAGCTGCTAAATGACAAAGGCAATGTTTGTCTTCCTAGTGAATCAATATGGTTAAGTAATATAGTGTTTGTTTCCATATAAACTGCAGATAACAATTTGAAATGCATCAAATAAATTTGTAATATATTGTACTAAGATGGATTTTATTTTATAACAAGTGCAAACATCTTTAATTTGACAATCATTGCAATAACTCTGGCCTAATTGAGATTCATGAGAATGGTTATTTATAGGAGGAAGATAAAGTAGCATATTGACAAAGACATACCCAACTATTAATATTTTTTACATGTAATTTGTAAAGTGAATGCTTCTCAAAGAAAAAGATGTGGAGAATTTTATTATGAGTATTTTAACATTCATAATATACCATAACATGAGAAATGAATCAGGTTATATCGATTAAGTTTTAGTGTGGCCAGTAATCATTTTACTTTCTAATCACTTTTGCCTGACAGTGAAAATTAAACAAGTGGCTTAATTATAATGAGAGAAAATACTGTTTTTAGTTCCAAGTAGTACCTGTGAAGAAAAAAGCATAAGTTTTATGGATCTAAAATTTAATAGATGACAAAACTATGAATATTTAAGAAAGCTTGTTTTTACTTTGCCATTTATGGATTAAGTCCATTGTACCTTAGTGGGTTTCTCTTCCATTATTATTTTGTTGTCCCTGAAATTTTTTACCATATTTTTATAAGTTTTTGTTACAGTTATGGAAAAGTTTTTGAAACTTTACTAGTTCTTGCTTTCTAAAAAAATTTCATCAACTAATGACAAGTGGTTTGATCCAAGTATGGGCCCTAGCATATACGCTGTTAAATGGTATTATTTTTCTTCTTATTTCTGCCTTTAATTCTATTTATATAATATAGTTACTTACTTGTGAAGTTATATATGAGATACAAATCCTTGGGAGCAGAATGTTTTAGGAAAAAATTGGAAACTCTGAGCATTAATGGGGACCTCTGCAGTGAGTCCCTAGTGTCCTGCAAAGGGTTACAGTGCATGGAAAAAAGCAAGAGCAAGAGATAAAAATGGTGGTGCCATGGGGAGGTGGGATGACCAATTGTTCATGGAGAATGTTATTAACAAATCTGTAATTTAGCACAATACTATAAGAGCAAATCCCTTCTCTTCACTATTTTTCTTCAATTTATCATCATAATGATATTATTTTTAACAAAAAAACTGTATGATAAACACAGTCATTTTATGTCTACTTCGTCTACTTTGATTTGGATCAGCATATGGGACTTCTCTTTAAACACCTTTCTTAGCAGGCTCTTTCTACCTAGGAACCATTTGTTCCACAAACAATTTGAGACTTTCATTTTGCTTTCGAATGGAAACTTTTCTGAAGAGCAGTGGTCATTCTATTAATGTACATTCTGTTAATGTACATTCTATTAATGTACACTGAGCTGGTCCTCATGAAATCTTTCTAGTTATTCATAAACTCTAATGTATGGCAGTTGTTTTAAAGCATTCTATCAGCGAACACATCAAATGACATTTCAAAATTTTATTTGCTCAGAGCAGAGATTGAAATACAGAGAAGTGGAGCTGAGCTCTTGACCTCTAATGCAGAGAGCATTAACAGGGGGACTCATAAGTAGTATGTGCAATTATTCCTTGCAATCTGTCATGATACTAGAATAATTTTTTCCTGAAAGACCTTGGCCCACTGTAATGATATTCTTTGGTAATTAATTGTTATGCCCCTTTTGTTTATACTGTAGTACTTATTTAGGGGTAAATATTACAGGACAGTAGGGACAAGGGAAGAAGCCAGGATTTGAATTGTATACAAGTTTTTTTCAGGTGTTTTGTAAAAGGAAAAATAAATAAATGAATAATTATTTATTTTATATGAAGAAGAATCTGGATGTTGAAGAATAAAGGAATCAAATTTAGCTGCTGCACATAAAGTCATATGGCAATTTTCATAAACTTTTTCATGTCCCTGTTTACTTATTTGTAACTTGAAAATAATAGTTAACTAGGTGGTTGTTAAGATTAAAATCATTCGTATACCCAAAAGAGCTTAACTGTGCTGCACGTTGACTGCATAGAATGAATACAGTCTCCTACCATCAAACACCGCAGCCACTGATAGTGTAATGTTAAAGGGTATTTACTGACAATCACTGCCAAAATTGGATTTGAATTATTCTATTTCAAAAGCTTCTTTGCATCATTTTAAGACTCTCAGTTTATACTTCTCTAGAGGACTGGGCTTTCCTTAAACATTATAGCACTTAGAGTATAGATCAGGGGTCAGCAAATTTTATCTGTGAAAGGCCAGATCATAACTACTTTAGCCTTTGTGGTTCATATGGTTTTGAATGCAACTACTCAACTGTCACTGTAGTAGCACAAAAGCAACCATAGACAATATCTAAACAAACATGCAGAGATTTGCTCCAATAAAATTTTATATATAAAATAGGTGGTTGGCTAAATTTAGCAATAATCCCAGGTATACATTATCATGAAATGTGTAGCTATAAACTATATCCTAACAGTTGGTATATCAGTGATGAGATTGCCACTTGTATTGCGTGGATGAAAATGTATGCATTGGCTGTGTGCAAGTGTATATGTGAATGAGTATGTGGCTGCATGTGTGTTCTTCTTGAGTGTGAGGGAATGAAGAAGTGTTATCTGCCAGATCAGCTTCTCATGATGATTAGGAACATTGATTAGTACAACAGGAGGAGTTTGGAAAATACATGGTGAATTATTTCTTAAATATATGTATACTGGAATACATTTTTTTATTTTAAAGAGATTAAAACAAAACCAAACAAACAAAATTTTAGAAAACCCAAAATAGCACAAAGCAGATCAGAGCAAAATAACACAAGTAACACAAGATTTCAAAATAAGACAACAGGAAATCAACAGTGACTACCATAGTGTCTCTTGTTTCCCTTGAGATAGTTGTCCAAACACTTACGTGGCAGGGGAGATACCATGATCATGAAGGTGGCTTTCCCAGGGTGAGGCTCATGCACTGTGCTGCAGATGTGCTGACCCCTGCCATTTCCTCTAATGAAATAGTTGGCCTTACCTTCACACACAATAAATTAATATAAAACAAATCAAAATAAAAGAATGAGAGCCTTAAGGGTCTTCAAAACCAAACAATAGGAAATCAATAATGGTTACCATAATTTCTCTTGTTCTCTTCAAAATAGTTGTCCATAACTTCATACATATTGAAATCAAATCACAAAACATACTAAAACCAATCAAAATAACAAATAAAAGCATTACTGGACTTGAAAACAAGAAGATAGGAAATCAGCAGTGGCTACCATGATGTCTCATTTTCTTCAGTGTAGCTGTTCATACCATCACACATAATAAAATCAGATCTTGCAAACTCTGTAGGAGAAGTTCTAGGCATATGTAGGCCTATGCATGTACATCTATCCTTTCTGTAATAGAGGAAAAAAACAAAACAAAATAAAACAGATTATGAGAAAAACAAGAAGCAAAAGAGACAAATAAATGACAATAACAAAGAGCCCAAAACAATAACAATGTAGGCTTTCAAAACAAAGTGGTAGGAGCATAACAAATGTTGTTAGTTTGCATAGTTATCTTCAGGAGTGTTATTAAAATTACCAGGTACAGACATGAAAAGCTGATCTAATCCCACAAATGTTAACTGTTTTGTTCCAAAAATGAATAGAATTAGTACAATCATTTTAGTAATCTTAAGTGTATATATACAATTTTGTATCTTTTTTCTTTTCTCGTCCTTCTTTTCTCCATTTCCTTATCTGAGTTATTTTTTCCTCTTTGAGCAGTTTCTTACCCTTTCACCATATTTATTGAAAAATTTGTATCTTACTTACTCTTTCAATTTCCTACATTAAAGAAACAATATGGTATTTACACATGTGAGTTTGATTTATATCACTTATGAGTATGTGCTCAAGTCACATACATTTACCGATAAAAAGCCTCAATGTGGTCTTTCTTTACAGTAGAGTAGTATTCCTTTGTCTAAAAATACCACAGCATTTTTATTCATTCCTCAGTTGATGGACATTTGGGTTGTTTCCAAGTTTTAGCTATTACAAATTGTGCTGCTATAAACATGGGAGTACATATATCGCTGTGGTATGATGTTTTTAGTTCTTCTGGGAATATGCCTAGAAGTGGAATAGCTGGGTCAAATGGGACCTCCAATCCCAGGTTTTTGAGGAACTTCCAGACTGACCTCCACAGTGGTTACACCAGTCTGCACTCCCACCAACAGTGCAGAAGAGTTCCTTTTTCCCCACAGTTTATCCAGCATTTGTTATTGGTAATTTTCTTGATTCTGCCCTTTTTTTCTGGAGTGAGATAGAATCTCAGTGTTGTTTTAATTTCCATTTCTCTAATGACCAATGATACTGAAATTTTTTTCATTTATTTATTTTTCATTTGTATTTTTTCGTCTGAGAACTGTGTGTTCATCTCAGATACCCATTTTTGGATTGAGTCTTTGAACTTCAGGGCTCTGATTTTTCTAGATAAAAGTCCTTTATCTAAGGGACAGTTGACTAAGATTTTTTCCCAATTCATGAGTTGAGAAAGATTGCGAATCTCACTGTAGGGCTCTGTAACTAATTATAATAACACTTTAATATTGCATGATTCTAAAGAATTGAGATGGAAAAATTTATTATAATATCTCTCATGGAGCAATGGTTACAGTCTCAGTATAGGTAACCTTTACCTACTAGTGTAAAATGTTAACACACTCACATAGGTTAACAAAGTACAGGATATAACAAATGATTCTGCAATTCATGGCAGAATTTTCCATAGCAGTTTTAAAAATGAGTGGCTCCTTTAGGATATTTATTATAGGATGTAACTGATAGGAATCCACTTGTAGAAAACAGTTATGCTGGCACATCTTTAACCTCTCACAGAACTGTCTTTTGAAGTTTATATATTTGAAGAAAACTCCCTACTGGAACATCAAGCTAAAGATGTCATGGAAAATCTTTCAATTTAGAATGAGGGAGAATATTAATATTCACATTTTAGTAAAACCTTTTTGATAATTCTTGTGCTAATATTCCCTCTGGGATATTCAAACAAGTATTTCATTATTAGAATTATTTTATAATTCCACTGAACTAGAAATATTGGTTTATTTTCCTGATCTCCCATGTAATTGTTTTGTTTGTTTGTTTGGTACTGCAGATTGAACTCATGACCTGATGCCTGCCAGGCAGGTGCCTATGCTGTGGAGCTAAATCTCCAGCTCCCATGTAATTGTTAATGAAATCACTTTACCACAGGTTTTAGGAGCCTGGGTCTTATATTGGATAGCTTCAAAGAGTGGATTGGCATAATGAGTTCTCTAATATTACTCTGGTTCCAAATTGGTTTTTTACTTTTATAATGTAATTTCCTTCTCTATATCCTTAGATTTTAAGAAGTCAGTGAATGGATGTACTTATGTATCTATGTATGTATTTTAGTACTGGGTGTTGAACCCAGTGCCTTTGCACTGAACCTCATTGCCAGCCCCTTTCCTTCCCTCCTCTCTTCTCCTCTCTCTACCTCCTCTCCCCCCTCCTCTACTCTTTTTTTCTCTCCTTTCCTCTTTTCTTTCCCCTTTTCTTTCTTTCTTTCTTTCTTTCTTTCTTTCTTTCTTTCTTTCTTTCTTTCTTTCCTTTTCTTTTGAGACAGGGTCTTGTAAGTCTCTAAGTCTTCCAAGCTCAGAGTGTATTGAAATCCTTTTGCCTCAGCCTCCCAGAAAACTGGAAATACAGGAGTGTGCCATGATACTTGGCTTTCCCCTTCTCTCTTAAAAAGCTAATTCTTAGTATCTTCACTTAGTACCGTGTGGCCAGTCAAGTAAAATCATGTGTTAAAATGTTGTTTAGGCATCAGATGAATAGACTAAAAATTCTCAATTATATGTAAAGTACAAATGGTCAATAGCACAGGCCTTAGGAAAATGTTGCAAGTTGACTTTTCTTAATTCACTAATTCTGTACTCTTGCTGGTTGTTTTCTTAGGTATTTCAGATATATACTCAATCAATGACACTAACATTGAGCTGGAATTATGAATTAAGCATAGTACTAGGCCCTAGAAGAACATGTAATTAAACATGGTGCCAGAGTCAAAAGTTTATTTAAAGAAGAGATGAAATTTTGCCTGCTACATAGCAGAATTCTTTACATAAGGTGTAGCTGTGTCTTCTGACTATGTGATTTAGTTTCTTTACATATTTTCCCTGCTACAAATTAGACTCAATATTTTTCTGCACTCAGATTATCGTAGCCAGTTTTAAGTTAAACTTTTCCTTTCCCAAAATGCCTACCAAACTATTTACCATTTAGTTTAATCCTATCCATTTTACAAGTTCCAGTTTACATCTTGCTTTCTCTAAGAAGTCTTTTTCCAATGTTCAGTCTTAGCCAACAATATTGATTTCTTTGAAGTTTTCTAACCACCACCATGCTTCCTACTGTAGAAGTCTATTAAAGTCTAATATATGGAAAAGTTCTGCCTTGTCAATAACTATGCTGATTTGCTTTAGTTCTTTCCCAACCAAGATTTTGGTAAATAGTGCCTCTCCAACTCTGTAAGCACTCCCAATTCTATTTGTTAACTTGGTAAACATCCTCTTCCTCTGATTCTCTCTTTTTTTTTTAATTTTTTTCAAGGTATACAAGTGTTCCACCACTCAACTATACCCTAATTCTTGTTCTTTAAACCATCAATTATCATCTATATCATAAGAACTCTTGAATAAGAGCAAAGTGGTTTCAAATAAATGCCTCCCACGACAAATAAAAGCTGTATGTATCTGAATCTCTTTTGAAATAGCTAGGAATACATATGCATTTAAAAAGTTCTTTGAAAAATACATTTCACAAAGCCTACAGTATGTCACAGTAAACTGAACATGATTCCATGTAAAAGTCTCAAATTTTCCTTGGGAGGGACATCCTCATTTTACTTTGTTGTCATCCAACACTGTTATCATGAGAGACAATTAATTTGCTGTATTTTATGTTTGTATTATAATCTACGTTGTGAGACAGAACTGTGGCATTTGCCTGTGGTGATAAGAAGAGATAAATGGCATTGCAGTGGCTAGGACACAATAATTAGTTCCAGTTTGAGCCAGTCTGGCAATTTAGCAATTTAGCAACTCACAGCTTGGCATTTGTCTGGTGGTAGTCAGACGGCCAAGGAAACATTTATACTTCAACGCAACTATTTCTAGAACCATATGAATTTACCAAACAGACTCTTAGAACATGGCTCTTTTTTCTCTGATTCTCTATTTTTTATTTTTTCATGCTAGACAAGTGCTTCATCACTAAACATTAGAATGTAAGCTTGACCAGGTTTGTAATTTTTGTCTCTAGGTTGCTGGGTGGATTTCTAATACTATGGACCCTATTAGAATAGTACATGTTATTTTGTGAATAAAAATAAATTAGCTTGAAAAATAGAGAGAGAGAAAAAAAAAAGATGATTTAAGCACTGAGAGCTTTCTCTTCCCATTCTTAAGTGACCATGCAGAAAACTCAGGCCTCAGTTTCCAACCCTGATATCTTCCTTCCAGGAAGGCAGACTTGCTGACTCCTAGGCTGGTCCAGCCCACAGGAGTCTTTTACAGCGCTGGGTCTCTCTCATTTGATCTTTCTCTTGCCTCCCTCTTTCCCTTTTGGGAGGTTAAGGCCTCTCCAGAGTGGTCATTATATTTAGTCAAATCCATATCGTTCTCAAAGACTCAAACTGAAATTCATCTTCCCAGGATACAAGTGCCTGCTGGGTTTAGAAATACACTTTTAAGGACTCACTCAACCCTGAGATTTGGTGGTTTTATGATATTCTAGTTTACCTGGAACTTTTCCATTTTTTATTTTAAATTTAATGATGTTTCCATTGTACAATAGTCACTGGCAATTATTTAGCTATAAAACATTATTTTCTTGTGCTTGGTAAAAGCTCACAGCTAGAGATGTTTACTTAATGAATGATTTTAAATTGCAATAGCCAAAAATTATTATCACTGTTATTATTATTAGGCTTTCAAATGGTATTTGATATGTCCTCAGAGTCAAAAAAAAGTTTTCATTTTTTAAAGTAAAGATTTTGATAGGTATTATATTCTGACAAAAGACCCAAATACTTTAACCTTCCTTTTTTGTAATATCTTTCCAGGGGATATATACACATTTTATATGTCTGTATCTAGCTGTACCTCCTATTTGCTGTGAAGGGTCATGGAGCGCTCAGTAGTATGAGTAGTGAGAGCGTGCAGGAAGCAGGCTCTGCCTCTGATTAACCTTGTGGTGGAACTATCCTCACTCTTGCAGTCATGTGTGACTAATGTTCTAGTCCTTTCTTTATGTTTTCCTTCCGGTGGGTGAAAGGACCTTGCGATTCTGAAGTTTTGCTGATACTGCAAGAGCAAACACTTATTGAGTGGGTCTACAGACCCGACCCTGGTGCTGATAAACACAATCATATTTATTATCATCTTGGATCTCCTCAGCTTTCCTCTTCAAGGTGCAGTCTTTATTCCCAATTTGTAGATGAAGAAACTGAGATTATGAAATTTTTATACAAAAGCAAGAAAAATTATTTCTGTCTTCTTTTTTCTTATATTCTTTCATTTATTCAACAGATATTTATTTAGGTTTCATAATGCCTCGATGAAATTATGTTAAATATGAGGAATATCTGGGTTATAAAAATAGAAGTGGTCTGTCTTTCTATGGAGCTTCAGGGCTAATCTTTCTGTCTCTGTCTCTGTCTCTGTCTCTGTCTCTGTCTGTCTGTCTCTCTGTCTATCTGTCTCTCTCTGTCTCATCTGTATTTGTCTGGCATGACAACAAATACATGCAATAGAGACAGTGGGTATGAAAAAGTTTTAACTACTCCATGTTTGACAGATCCCCTGTCCCTGCTCATGTGTGACAATTAAGCTCCCTGGGCCCTGCCAGCCATGCCAGCAAAAAGCCCAGACACACTGGCTACTCCCAGTGTGATATCCCATCTTCAAAATTTACTCCTTTGAATTTTGTAGGTTGTGTCCCTTTCCAAAACTCCCTCTTAAAATGTTTAAACCAATTACCTATGTGAGACATAATTGTTTCTGTAAATCTTGACATAATTCAGCTTCAAATATTTATGTGTATTGCACCATGGGGTAGAAGACCAAAGCTATTTGTGATGAGTGATCACAGTTCCTAGTGTTCTGACTCTGCCAGCTGTTTCCTAGTCACCTTTAGCAGGGAGAATCCATGATTAGCACCCGGTCTGCCCTACACCTCAAATAGGGATAATATCTTTCAGCTGTTTCCAGTTTAGCATGGCTTCTGCAGGTGTCGTTTCTCAGGTAAGCTTGAGTGGTTTCCCACAGGGTTGTGTTTATGTGGGTCTTCCTGACATTTACCTGGTGGAATGTGGCTGCGGATCTTCATCTTTTGCTGTCTTCATTGCTGCTGCACAGTAATCCCCAGTGTGACTTGTTCACGTGATGTTCAAAGAATTACAACAAGTGTGTACTGGAGTAGAGAAAGAGATGCAGCAATGAAGAGCAAAAAGAATGACAAAAGGAGCAAGAGTGAGGTTAACCAGGAAAGTGTCTTCTTCCTTTGCTGGGCCAGTTGCATGACGCTGACATCTGAGGCTGGCTGCCTTCCTGAGGGATTTGTTAAAGGTCTCTGTCTGGGTGTGAAATGTGACTGTGCTGGGGGATGGCACACCACCAGCCAGCCTTTGATCTTACCCAGGCGCCCAACAATGGGACCCACTGCTTCTGCGCTGTGCTCACATTTCCCTCAAGGAGTCTGGATACTTTAGACTTTGTGACACATTTCACAGTGGAAAAATTTAGTGACTGGAGAGTAGCTATTGATTTTAGCAAGGGGAGGACAGGGGAAAGTGGAAAAAAGAAGAATCAAAATGCATCATGTACAGCTACAAATTCCATATGATGAATGTGAATGTGATAATTATGTACAACAAAAGTGTTTTGATACAATTACTTTTCTTAAAAAAATGTGTGATTACCAAATTAGCCCCACTGATTGGTTTGGTATAGTTCTGGGTGTCGATAATGGGCAGGCCCACTCTGGGTGTGAGTGCTACCCCCCTTGGGACAGGCAGCCTGGATAGACTACAAGGGACAGAAAGAGGACCACTGCTTTTCCTTGCTGCTTTTGCTGCCTTCTGCCTGCCATGAACTGTTTCTCCTCTGTGATTGCTTTCTGCCATGCCAACCAGTCTTGGAGTCAGTCAATTATGGACTGACGCTTCAACAAACTTTACCCCAAAGCAAACCTTTCTTCCTTTAACTTTCAATGTTGGACATTTTATCTAAATAATGATAAAGGTAATTAAGCCAGTCATGTGGTGGTGGAAGGCATGAACAGAGAAAAAGTACAGCAACTTTAGTCAACAGCTTGCTTGCCCAGTGTATTTTTTCTATGCAGAAATTTCCAGGAGTTCCTCTGTCTAATCCATAGTAAGTAAAGTATCATACATGCATTTATCTTCTTCCAAGTTGTTGATGTCCAACAATTGCAATTAGTGTTAACTTTAGGATCTGTTTCCATTGTGCATTCCTTTTAATTACATATGGACTTGAAATTATTTCTCTTGCAATGCATGAGAAAGATTTATATATGTAAACACTCCTCAACAAAAATTAAACAGAATTAGTGAGAAAACATGAAAGCATCAATGAAAATTCCTGTATAGGCAAGGGCAGCAGGAGATTCCCTACGTATTCATCACGGTTTAAAGGAAATACACAGTACCGTCCAGCAGTGGTACACAGCAGCCATTGGTCAGGTCAAGCCCTTCCACTTGCATGATTTTCTGGTCATCTTTGCTTGGTCTCTCTACCCTTTGTCTTATTTCTTGTGAACATTATTCTTTCTAGTTATACCTGAAGGAATTTTAGGCAAGACCACCTCCTTGCCGTATAAGTTAAATATTCACAGGTGTAACCCTGAAATATGTGAGATTTTCTTTATAAACCACCTAAGAACCAAGCTGGTCACCTAATTTCAGCAATTTTATTTCAGTAGATTTCCTTTGCATTCCCAGATGCAAAACCTTTTATTTAGTTCTACTGTTTAAAGCTGGACCCTGATCTTGCAAATTCTATCTTTGATAATAGTCTGGTTTCTTTTTCAGTTCTCTAAGAATTATGTTAAAATTTTCAACTAGTCCTTGCTTTAGTATCAAATCTTAGATTTTACTAAAAGGGATTAATCACTTCCCTGGCTATAGTATGAATTCTTGAGAACAGGGCAATCCAGTTGAAGTAAATATAACTTCCTTTGAATAGGAGATAAACCAAGACATGATAATGAGGGACCTGGGGTGGAGCTGTCTCCTGTTTCCCTCAACATCACCATGTCCCAGGTATCTGCCATTCTGTTTCCTGGGTTACTATACAGCCCATGTTATCAGCCATTCTCACAACCACAGTTGGAATGTACAGTGTACCATCTTCACCACATGCCTTTATGTCTCTTACTGAACTCTGTCACAATTTCATATATCGTGTAACTCATTTGCTTTTCCTATAACAAAAATTTTCTTCCAACTCTAATAGAGAACTTTCTGTCCTTAAACACCTACATACAAATGTAGCATTTTATCATGTGACATAGCATGACACACTCTGTTCCTAATTTTGAGTCACAGCACTTCAGTGCAATTTAAATCAAGGAGTGTGTTATATATTTTGTTTTTACAAGGCCTAGGTTAAAGCTGAATGTTTATTCACATCATTAGACATATACCAATAATCATTTTTCACTGCATTCTTTTTACTTTTTCTGTTGATAACTGAAGATACAGTTATTAGATTCAAAGGGTTTAAAATTTAGTAGATGGAACAGACAATGGATCAGAAAAATATAGCAAAAAGATAATACTGTTTCATAACTGTACAGAGGGTACTAGGATGGTGCTGAGAAGTCTGTGCAATAAACAAGCAGTGTTCATGAGAAGAATTATATTTGATCTAAGATATGAAAGCTAATAGTAATTAGTTCAGTGGAGAAGAGGGTAGGACCAGTATGTGGAAAGGCAAAGGAGTGGTATATTTTTTAAAATCTATATATAATTTTTCCCATTTTTTTCTACCTAGATGCATCTGAGGACTAGAATCTATTATCATTGGCTGCTTTTGACAATAAATGAGATAGTATTGAGGAACCCAAGAGATGTGGAGAAGTTATGCACATTTGCAGGAAATACAACAAAACCACCAAGCCTGTGCTTGATGGAGAAGGCTCTATTGCATTCTCCTGGTTCTAGGAAATAGCACTTTCCGTATCTACTTGAGAATTGCTAGGTTAAGTATATTTGCCTGGAAAACCAGTTAACAGGGTGGAGTTACAGCTGCAAAGCACATATATTGTATTCTAAGGATATGAAGTAAACAAGTTCTAGTCCTTGTATTTGAGGAAGCTTCATTCTAGGGGACTGACAGGAGCATCTAGGGTGACAAAACTTGACAAAGATGGGCATCAGTGTGCTGTGGATTCAGGAAATGAATTAGGTATTGATTCCTGGAGGGATCTGTATGTGTAATGAATTTAATAAAGGGCTGTGTTAGTAGATTATTTTATTAATGAAAGTAAAAACTTGAAGTGTAGGAGGGCATATTTCTTTTTGTATAGTTAGCTACATCAGAAACCTGGATGGTGGTATTTGGTCATTAGAACATACTCTCTAGAAATACTTTAGAAATTACAGTCAGAACACCTTTTCCAAAAGACACAGTGTCATTGATTCATCTGATAAGTGACTCTGGTTTGCTAAATTGTGTGTGTAGATGATAGTTCTTTTGAAAAAAGTTCTAGAGTACACAAGAAAACAATTAGATCTTTGGTATGATCTTATAGGAAAGGACAGATCAAATGGCTGTGATTTTGGAAGTTTTTTAATACATATTTGCAATATATGAAGTTTATGTTCATCTTAGGGAGCAGGTACATGTACATAAATATCTTGAATTTTTTGTGTAAGAACAGACTTTGAAGGAATTGATCGTATGGTAGTAATATGTTCATGGGAGGTTTCAGGAGGAAATGAAGGAAATAGATGGCTTTAGCAAGGTAGAGCGCAGTGACATGGCAGGTCAGAGGAACATGGCATAGGATACATTAAACTTAACTTACTTTAGTTTCCAGGAGAACTGATGCTAACACACGAAAGTGTAGTGTGAGTGTATGTGCATACACATGTGCACATGCATACACTTGTGTGCATGCACATACGGAGTGTTTGCAAAGTTATGGGGAATAGTAATTAAAGAGGAGAAATAGCAATTAAATAGGAGGAATAGCAATTAAAGAGGAGAAAAATATTTCCCACATGTTTTTCCCAAAAGCCAAATGGCCTAGATCATACCGGAAACCCACAATAATAACCAGTATCAGTTAGGTTGGTCTCATAATCCATGATGCTGATTTCAACAATGTATTAGTTCAATTCTCTTGCAGCATGTGGAATTGTAGGGTTTTTTCCACAGTATTTATACATCTGCAGTAGATAAGTTTATTTTCTGTCATCATTATAAAGTTTATATAACATTTGGAATAGGTAATATTGATCTGCCCTCCCTTAAATATGCTGCTTCTGAAGGTACCATTGACAGTCAAGGTTAATCTTAATGCTTTGAAAATAACATTTAAGAAAATATATAGACTATATTGTTTGGAAATGCTGTGTATGTTTGTGTATCTCTGAATATATGTGAGTGATGGAACCAAGAAAACTATGTTCTAGACGAAGACTGATAATATTATTTTTACCGTTTTTGTTTCTCTGTGCTGAGCACAGGAAAAGAATATCATGAATATTTTAAAAAAACAGTAGAGTAAGACTAAATTTTAAATCCTAGCATTGCCTGGTAAAATCTGAGTGACTTTGGGGAAATTATACAACTTTCTTTAAACTTAGTTTATTAATTTTTAAAATGAGAATAATAAAAATACCCTCCTCTCCATATTGGAGTGAGCATTAAGAGAATTCATGAATATAAATCACAGCTCAGGGCCAGCACATTGTAGACCTTAAAGTGTTTTATTTTATTGATTATAAGTCACACACTTTCCCCTGTATTTTAACATATCAGTAGAAAGTATATGTTTTATAACTGAAGCAATTTATTTTTACTTAAATATATGATTAATAATTGAAACATAATATTGTTTAAAATGTTAAAAAAATTAACACCGGGAAACCAGGGACTAGTTTTCTTTTTTTTTAATATTTAGAAAAAAAACATAAAAAGGGTAGAAATAATACAGAATTTTAAAAAAATAATAAAATAAACAGTAAGAAATCACTATTTGATAAATTACATATTGTCCTCTTAGAAATAGTTGTTCAAGTTACAAAATTAAAGCATACAAAGTGGGCATTCAAGCAGTGAGACTGCAAACAGTTCTGTTCAGTGACCCAACAAAAACTTAGTAATATGGTTATCTATCTTATACACTTAAACATACAAGCAATTATATCCTTTAGAGCACTGACTTTTCCTCTTTTTTATAATAGCAATTACACATTTTGGGTTTTAGTACTCCTACATTTCTTATTACTTTTTACACTGGAGACACAATGTGATATTTATACATATTATTCTTATTTATTTCACTAATTAGGATAGTCTCAAGTTGTCTCCATTTACTTATGAAGGCCTCAAGACCATCCTTCTTCATAGCTGAGTAATATTCCATTGTATAAAAATGCCACATCTTTTTCATTCACTCTGTGGTTGATGGGCATCTTGGTTATTTTCAAGATTTAGCTATTACAAATTGTGCTGCTATGGGTGTGCATATATCACTGTGATATGACCTTTTCAGTTTTTCTGGGAAAATACCCAGGAACGGAATAGCTGGGTTGAATGGAACTTCCAATCCTAGTCTTCTGAGAATTCTCCATACTGATTTCCATAGTCTGCACCAGTCTACACTTCCCCCAACAGTGGAGCAGTGTTCCTTTTTCCCCACAGCCTTGCTAACAATTGTTATCAGTTTATTTCTTGATGGCAGCTATTCTTTCTGGAGTGAGATGAAATCTCAATGTTGTTTTAATTTGCATTTCTCGAATGACCAGTGATGGTAAACATTTCTTCATGTATTTATTTGCCATTTGAATATCTTCATCTGAGAACTATGTGTTCATCTCAGATGCCCATTTTTGGAGAGGGCCTTTGAATTTGGGGGGCATGATATTTTTCAATTCTTTATATGTTCTTGATATAAGTCCTTTGTCTGAGGGGTTGCTGGCTAAAATTCTTTCCCATTCTGTGGGTTTTCTTTTCACTCTGTTGGTGATTTCTTTTGAAGTGCAGAAATCTTTCAATAATATGAGATCACAGACTAGTTTTCAATGAACAGAAAAACCTGACAATTTTGAAAATTAAGATATAATTCATATATGTTCTCTCCATTTTTAATTTATCCATCTATTTTTTCCATAATCATTTCTATGTTGAAGGAATATATAGATGCTAGCTTGAAGATATAAACCTGAGTCACACATGATCTTTTCCCCAAAGGTATAACAAATGATCCTAGAAGAATTACATAAATACAGTAGCAAATATAAGCACCTAAGCTAGTAGTTTACACAGAAGAAAAAATGAGTCCATCGAAGAGGAGGGAGAGAAGTGTACTGAAAGCAGTGATTCCTTAACTAAGTCTCAGCTCACTGGTAAATGGTGCCAAATACAGAGTGAGGAAATATATGCAAAAGATCTTACAGAAGAAGAGAGAAAGATCTTTCTGGATCATGATGTTTTATTTGGAGAAGATGTCTAAGTATTTGGAGGTAGAAGTAAAGAGAGGGGTGACCTCCTTGTAGACCTTTTGCAATTATATTGATAAGTTTGCACTTAAAAGTTTGAGCCAAGAGTAAAACCTCTAAAAGAGTTAAAAATGCAGGGACAACATAATCACAATTTTATTGCCAAAGTATTACTTAGGGTGAGTGAAATTGGATAATGTTACAGACAAAATATCCAGAAACTTACTGCGATAATTCTTGATGTAGTTCCAGAACTGTAGGGCAATGCTACATTTTCAAAGGCTGTGAAAAGATGAAGTCCACAGACTTCGGTGATTGGTTGGATATGAAACAGAGATAGCACTTAAGTTTGAATTAAGAAAAATCAGCTCAAATGATAGGTACATTCAGTAAAGACCATGTTTCCATGACTCATTGTGCCTAATGTAGTGCTAGGTCTGCAGTAAATTCTTGGGCGACACTCATTCCACCACTGACCATCCATTCCTCTGGAAGTTCTCACTTATTTCATAGATTGATGACCACTATGAGTTACTGTACTATTATCAAGGGGAAAGTATCCCTGAGTCAATATTCCAGAAATGTCCAGTTGTCTAAAGTGGTTCTCCTTTCTGTGCTTTCCGGTAACAGCACAGTGATTTGGAATGTAACTTGACACTAAGAAATAGGAAATCAAAGGAGCATTTGTAGCAATTTCTTTCTGTCTTGCTTTATTCTTAGCAGGATTTCTCTAGTCTAATTCTTTTATGGTTCCAGGAAGAATTACATCTCAAATTCTATAATTGCGCAGGAGAATTGGAGTCTTGTAAAAATTTAGAGTACTCTGTTCAAAGTTTTTATTATCAGCTAAACCTATGCATGAAGCAGTCAGATAAATTATTTAGAGCATCATTAAAAGGACACTTTTTAGTATGACTACTTCCCCTTGAAAAAGCGTAGCATGATATTATATGATATTACCATATTACTACAATTGACTGTACGCTGCGAGGCTTATAGTATGGTATTTAGGGTATTGAACCAGCACAAAACATACATGAACTTTATCAGTTATCCTTTCCATTTATAAACTAAGAACAACACTAAATGACATTTTATGACATTTGATAGGCATTCAAAATTTGTTATTGCAGCTGTGCAGTGACCTATAAGATACAAGTGTGACAGTCTGGCTGTGTTTTCATTATGAGGAACGCAAGCAAAAAGCACTTAAATCAGCGTCTTACAATATGTGCCCATTTTCCATCCATGCCTAGCTCCTGATCCTTTGCCGAGTTCGTTATTTCCACTGTCCCTACATTTTTTGTATACAAAAAGTTAGGAGAAAAGAAAGAATAAATTAAGAATAGCCTCTCAAATAATCTGAAATTCAAGGGTGGGAAATTTTATATAAATTCAAGTGAGCGATTTATTCACTCCTGCTCTCGTTTGTTTGAGCACACTACAATGTTCTGCAGAAGAGCAGCTGAGAGACTGATGTAATATTCCTTTTCACACCTTCCATCCATAAAGACGGCTCTTTTATTTGCAGCTGAAGCTATTATATCCAGAGCCTATGGCTGTTTGGCACCTTTAACGATGGAAATTTTAAAAGAGAAACAGCAAATAAAATGTGAAATTGTCCTCTGGGACATCATTTTATTACTACATGTCCCTTATCGTTTAGCAAACTAGATACAATATGAAAAATTCAGTCACTTTGTTTGGTGGCTGGCTGGCAAAGAATCAAATAACAAATACAAGGAAAACATAGGTCTCAGCTGACTGAAGCTTCATGAGTGCGTGCAACACCATCAGTCTAAGTTGGAGGGGTGAGTGACCAAAATCTGTAGGAAAGAGGCCAAAGGTGTGTGACTTGGAAGAGCAGCACGACTTTATGGAAGAGAAGAGGGCTTTGAAGGATGGCAATCTTGCATTTGGATTATGGCATTCTTATCCGTTATCTCTCAGCATTTTTCATCAATGAAACAAAATACATCATCATACTAATACCTTATGAACTTTCAAGGATCTAATGGGATAACTACAATCAAGCAAGGATCAAAGTATTTGCCATGTTCATGCTTACTTTTAATTATAGAAGATATTGACAATGCAGAGACTACTAACGCACTGTGAAAATAGTTTGTGTTCTCCTCCCTGACTGCCACTTAAGATAATGGATTAGGTGCTTGGTGGACAACTTTTTCAGGTGAATTACTTGTCTAAGCATAGGTAGAATCTATGGGTTAAACCATCTGTGTAGAAAAGATAAAAGATATAGCTCATCAAAATTGACTTATTTTGTGTAAATTCTTCAGTCCTAGTAGTACTCTTTTGTGTACATCAGTAACTGCTGAACTGACGGGTGCTGAATTGAAATGATCAATTCAAAAGAGTATCATGTGTTAGAGAAGAGTTATCAAGGTAGTAAGGCCTGTGCATGACGAGTTATCAAGTAGAAAACAGATGATTAAGGAAGGAAGAGACAAAAAATATAATAGGGTACGTGAATCAGGAATTATTGTTGGAGTTTCAATCTGATCATATGTCTTTATTCTCTATTAACTGTAAGTCACTTTCTAGCCCTTAGGGTGGATGAAAAGTCTATTTCTCTAGAACATCCTTCTCTTTTTTTTTTTTTTTTTTTTGTACCGGAGATCGAACTCACGACCTCACGCTTGCCAGGCAGGCGCTTAAGCCACTGAGCTAAATCCCCGGCCGAACATCCTTCTCTTAACATTATTGAGTGGACATTGCTTTGCTTTTTACATTACTGTCATTATTTAGATGCACAATTTCACTGTAACCAATCTCACTATGCATTTGATTTCAGATACTGTACGTTTTGTGTTCTATTATGCTTCAGAGTTTTGAAATAGTGATTGTCTCCTTTATATGAAGACAACCATATTTTATATTGGAGTTAAAATGGGTACACTTTAAGTATAAATGTAGATGTACTTCTGAAATTTTAAGTTGTTGGCCTGAATAGTAAATTTGGTTTTGTTACTCCTCTCTTAAATCTCATATACACAACAGACTTCATGATAATGTAGAAAAACTCATGGTTTTCATCTTTCATTCTTAGGGTACACAAAGATGACAAAATCTTTCTTTTCTATTCACTCTTCCAGCAAGGCTGAGAGTTTTTCCTGAGAATTCAAAATCTGCAAAAGAAAAGTGGTAGACCTTTGGCCAAGGCAAACTTTTCTCTCTGTAAAGTTTTGAACGTTGTAGGATCTAAACTCTATCAGAGCCTTTCTCTAGGAATGGGCCTTCAGTCCCTATTTAACCCCAGTTTACTTCCTTGAAGACATAACACCATTCCTTTTGGGTCCTTTTGGGCACAGGGTCTTGGACACTTTATTGGAGCTTCATTAATGATATCGCAAAGCCTTCCACTTTGTTTTCATTCTTCAAGTAGCTGATTCTTTACAAAATACATCAGTCATTTATTGTCTAGCTTTAAGCCTCTGTTACTTTTCAATGATACTTGGTCACACTGTTCTGTCAATGTTTTTTATATTCAAGAATTATAAGTAGTTTTTCTTATAATACAGTCCTAATGATTACACATGTATAATTCAAACAAAATTTCTTTAGTTATTGAGATTTACTTTTAGTTTTACTCAGATTTAATTAATTTTATTAGAAAATAAATATTTCAGAAAAGTTGTAAAACAGCAACATAAAGATGAAAATCACTCCAAAACTCAAGAACAGATAATTTTTATATTTTCCAATTAAAAACATTTTTAACTTTATTTTTTATTAGTACATATTTGTCAGACATACTGATCACATCCATCATAGGGACTTTGTACCTGTACATAATTCTTAATTTTTCCCCACTTCCCTTCTCTCCCTATTTACAAAACTTCTTTCCATTTTTCTCTTCCATTCTCTTCTTTTCCTTTTCTTTTCCTTTCTTTCCTTTTCCCCTCTTAACTTCCTTGTTCCCCTTCCCACATGCAAATGGAATTATACATTTAGCCTAAATTAGTCTCCACAGTGTCTTTATTCACTACTATAATATAGCTGAGCATTTCAATTTTTTGCTTCTTGTGAACAAAATGATTTTTTACCAAAATCTGCATTGTAGTTTGAACACATGGACACATTTTTTGTGTCCACTTTTGTATTACTGCAGAAGAAATGCTTTCCTCCTCCTCTCACGGGGCACTGAAGTTGAATAAGCTGTGGGTGGGCTGTAAAACTGGACCCATGACCCACTGGAAGTGCATGGCTGCAGTCTCCAAGTCGCTTAATGAGGGCTGTCTTGTGCTGGTCACATTCACAGGCATGTTCCTCTCGCATTATACCACAGGGTGTCTGTGTGGCACAGGATAGGTATACTCCCTGCCAGGTTAGGCTGCGCGGACATTACAGTCGTGCTGTCTTCTCGCCATCCCTAGCACTCTCTGAGAGAACCTAGCTACCACATCATAAATGAAGCCCAGTGATGAAGCACTGAGGCCCCACACTGAGAGTTTGTTACAGTCTGACAGTAGATGCCTCAGTGTCAGCACAGCCTTAGGTGGCTGCAGCTCACCTTCACTGCAACCTCCTGACCGGGGTGGAGCTCAGACAGCTCAGCGAGGACTCTTCAGCGTTTATCCCCAGCCCCAGGAACATGATGCTCGCCTGTCATTTTTTAGCCACTAATTTTGAAGCAATTTGCTCTAAGTGATAACACACTAAGCATTACATATGAAAACTTGCTACAATTAATAATACAAGCAGGCAATTAGCAGTAAGTAATTAACACAGAGGGATTGTGGGGAAGGTACTTCTTGCCTGTACTCGAAATAGTAGCATCAGAAACAAATAAAAGACTTTCCATAACAAGGCTTGCTTGAATCTAAGCTGGGACTTAATTAATTAAGGGACTTTAGAAAAAAAGTGGATGTTTGGAGAGTTGAGAACAAGTCCATTAGGCGAAGCCCAGGGTCTGAATGAATTCAAGAGACTGAGTGCAACTGCCTCCCTGGTGCTTTGCATGTTTGTAGTACGCATTTGGAATCATGAGCTTGGTAATGAAATGAATGAAGGGAAGGGAAGTTACTTAAGACTTGTTCTGAATATCATCCACCTGTGTAAAGGTTCTCTCATGACACATTTGCTACTTTTCCCTATTGATATTTAGTCTTCCTTATAATTTATAGAATATCTTAAAATAACTTACATTGCTCAAGCATAGGAATTTCTCACTTTTAAATGTTCTGGTGCAGTCAATTATTCTATCTCTCATTTTCCAGACATCATGCCTCTTTACAGATAAGTAGCTTCTTTTTTTCATTAATGAATGGATAAACTAGACCTTATAGTCTACTTAAGTGTTTACTTGCATGAGTCAATGAATACCAAAAGAGTTCTAAGAAAGAGGTCATAAAACTGCAAACCGTTACATAGGGATAACCTAAAACACCCGATTGCATTGTTTTCTCACAGAGATAGGTGGACACAGAAGAGCTTACTGTATGCTGTTGGAAGTATTTAAAACACAATAGCAAAATGTGCATGAAAGAGAGACAGAGACTAAGAGAGAGAGAGAGAGACAGTGAGAGAGAGAGAACATAAAGAGGAAGATATGTTCCTCTTTATGAGGAACATATGAGGATAGGGTGAGAGAGAAAGGGAGAGAGAGAACAGTTTTAATAAATTAAAGGAAAATGTGGACTTGACTTTCATTTGGCTGTATATTAACAACAGGAAATCATAATGATCTTTGAAAAACATAAATGTGCCCATGTTACAATTCCTTTTAAAATCTTTCATTAGCTCCCAAGCACGTAAGACAAACCTCTGTAGTCTGAATTCACGAAGCCATGCAAGTTGCGCAGCCTTTTGGGAACCTGTGCACCTGCCGCATATGCTCACTCTTACAGTAGGCTGAATCTGTTTCCTCCCTGCCACCTTTCCAAATTTCTTACTTTTCTCTGAGGCTCCTGACTCCTGATGACTTACAAAGAAAAGAAAAAGAAAAAGAAAAGAAAAGAAAAGAAAAAAAAGAAAAGAAGAGAAAAGAGAAGAAACCCATAGCAGTCTTTAACAGGCAGAGGCTAATATTTTAAAGCCTAGCATGGTGTTTTGATAAGTGAGTACTAGAAAGATAAAGGGTTATTCATACAGACAAAGAGGTGAAAGAACAGAGCAAAGAATTTGAATGCTTCCCAGTACTCTCTCAGCTCCATCTAAGAAAATGGAATTAACTACCTAAGAATGAAGACGATGCAACATGGAAAGAGCAGAGGAAGGAATGAAGAGGAACAGTGGGAGAGTGGAAAGCATGGGCTCTGCTGAACTCTGCAGAGTCACACAGGAAGGTCTATGTCTGCTTCTGCAATGCAGTATGCTGGTCAGAATGCTGCTGGATACCACCAGAGAAAACTGTAAGGTACTGAATAGCTATGCAAGAAGGACAGTATGGCAGTTGTGCATCAAGGCTCTATTAATATTTTTCATCAAAATTATCAGTAACAGCCATAATCCTTTCCCATACTTATTCTTCTTCCCATGGTACCACCTTAAATGTATAACCATCAGGGTTTTAAAATACAGCTGGCAATATCCTCTATGGCTGCTATGTCCTTAACCATATACGTGAAAGAGAAAAAATGTGCCCTTTGCTTCTGGAAGCTCACCCAGAAAGGTCAGGGTGCTTACTTGCCAGAACCCTTCAGTAAAGCTTTCAGTAAATCAATTGGTCAAATATGAACCCCCACATCTGTTCCTGAATCAGTAGTTATAACCGCGGGGTGCAATTTTGATGACTAGCTTAAGCTTGGAACCTCACATTTACTGCTGGATCACACAGACTGAGTTTCTCAAGCAGAACTGCGTCTTACATACAGGAGATGTAACTATTGAAAGGAAAACAGGGCAAGTCTCCAAGAACCAATACCAAAGTCAGCTGCTGATGGTGGAGAACCAGCCACCATGCCTATTTCGTCCATACCATTTGGTAGAGGTACCATATATTTATCTGCTAGACTAAGAATATATTAAAAATAGTTTGGCTATAGACTACATCTCACCATTACCAGTATGAAGGATGTTTTAGAAAAACAGGTATTTAGCTGTCTGTTTGGGACCCGAACCTCTCGGACCCGCAGAGTGGCCTGGGCTGTTTGGATCAAAAGTCTGCACAGACCTGCATCTCAGTGCGACTATTTGGGACTGGTAGGCCCGCCCTTCATCCACAGGGAACTGCCTGGAGACCGGCATCTGGGCCAGGTCTGTTTGGGCCCATAGCCCCGCACTTCACCCAAAGGAAGTCTCTCAGAAAGCAGCATCTCGGCCTGCCTGTTTGGGACCCGAACCTCTCGGACCTACAGAGTGGCCTGGGCTGTTTGGATTGGGAATATTGTGGAGACTGGCATCTTGGCCAGGTCTGTTTGGGAACAGGAACTTTTCAGAAACCAACATCCTGGCCTGACTCTTTGGGACCTGTAGGCCCACCCTTCACTCACAGGGAACCTCCTGGAGACCTGCCTGGGACAAGGCACGGTGGCCTGGACTGCCTGAGATTCCACAGGCTCCGGGGTGACCACACCCAGCATTCGCCTTACAAATTAGGGAGCCAGGAGCCCACAGAGGGGAGTTAGGACACTGTGAGGAAGCCAGGAGCCTGTGGGGGAACCACTGGCCCTCCAGGAACTGAGGGTGAAAGAGGTAATTCACCACACAGGCAGAGAAAGATTTGGAACACCGCTCAAAGTAAGGAAATATAGAAAAATGACCAAAGGAAAGACCAAAAGGCAGGCTCAAAGCCCTAGCCCTCCCCAAGAAAGCTTAGAAGCCGTGTACATAGAAGAAAAAAGAAGCCATAAACCTGAAATGTCTGAAATGATATCAAATGAAATAAATATGCAAATAGGGAAAGCTATAGAGAAATTCAAATCAGAAATACTTGCCCAGGTAAAAGAAGAATTGATAAAAACAGTGAAAGAAATAGTGAACGCATCTAGTGAAAACACAGCTAAAAAATTAGAGGAACAAAGCAAACAGATAGAATCCCTGAAAGAACAATATAAGAAACAAACAGAATGCATAAAGCAGATTCAAAGAGATATACAGGAAATCAAAA